>JAMYWO010000540.1:0-19248 GCA_024220525.1 Cochliopodium minus | reverse complement strand
CTATATAGTTATTTTAATAGACAATACATAAGACACTCTATGTGTTACTATAACGTGGTGCGTTGAGTGAACGCAGTTGGGGTTTTGTTGATGGAGGTGTTTGGAGGTGGTTTGTGAGTTTTGGAAATCGTATATGGTTTTTCTACCAAATTGGAAAAGATTAATTTACCTTTTTCAAATTGTTACAATAAGATTGATTAAATATAATTGTATATAAAACATTTCCAATCTGTTGAGATACAAATAAATTCACATGATTGGTTTACTCCGATACTTATAGGTGACGTTGATCCATTTATGGTAAACCCAGTTTTTGGAGTTATATTTATATTATATGAAGAGGTATCAACTCTAAAAAAAGAATAATAAGCCCCATAATAATTATTATAAGTTAGATCTATGTCAATATTGTTGCTTGTACCATCTATAATAAAATTAGTGAATGTATTACCTTGAGTATATGGATCATCCATATCTATATTATTACTAATAATCATTGTTTGTGCTTGCATATAATATTGTTAAGAAAATAAAATTTAATTGAAATAATCCAATGTTATATAACCAACTGAACCAACAGGAGCACCAACTAGGATATTTTGTACCGTAAGTGTGTCATATAAGTTTAATGAAAATGGTGTAGGGGTTATGGTTGCTGTTATGCTTGCACCTGTAATTGTTATAACAAAGTTTACCAATGCAACTCCATTAGCAAAAACTTGAAAGGTTCGTCCATTTACACCAACAGGAGGTGATGATAATTTAACAGTCATTGAAACCAGTGTACAAGGTTGAGAAATAATAATACAACAATTGTTAATACTAGCGTTTTGAGTTGCTTGACCAATATAATTATTTCCGATCAAATTTGCTGCGCTTGAAAAAAAGATACTTTGTAAAGATTTAAAATTACCCCAATTTGCGCCATTGAATCTTAACGTGTCTCCGGTTGATACAGAAGTAATAATAGTGTCTTGTAAAGTAGAAATACTATTCATAGTTGCATTAAATGTTTTATTAATAACAGATGAAAACCAACCACCAGCGATGCTTCCAAAAGTATATTGATTTGATCCAATACAAATTAGTTCTACTGAACCTGATGGGGAATTCATTGAAAAATTATTATATCCTGTTCCGTTATAAACTAAAAATATTCCAGATGGAAATGTAACTGTACATTGAACTAATTGTGAACAACATATCATTATTCTACTTCCAACATTACTTGTTGAAGGAACAGTATATGTATTTGTAAATCCTGAAATATATAGTGTATTTAATGCTAATGTTAATGGTGAAGAAGGATTAACTACCAAGTTAGTGTATGTATTGATATTCATATTCTGCCATTGTGTTCCGTTATATTCCAAAACCTGAAAATTTTGTGGAGAACTGACAAGAACGTCTGAACATGATGACAATATAGATGGACCTGTTGGTCCGGTAGCCCCAACATTACCTTGTACACCAGTAGGACCATCAATACCTTGAATACCTTGAATACCTTGTACTCCTGTTACACCTTGAACACCTTGAATACCCTGAGGACCTGTAGGACCTGAAGGACCCATAATTCCACTTGGACCTGTAGGGCCTGCACTACCGACATAATTATAAATGTTTTTTGACATCTTTATATAATTATAGAATATAAAAATTTCAATTTAGAAAACTCAATTTAATATTTCCCAAGTTGTTTATTACATAAAGCAAGTGTACAACTCCACTCACCAAGTCCTTGAACAATATCACCATAACTGTTTTTCACTTTAATATTCATTGTATAAATAATTTCTTCGTTTGACCTTTTATTGACATGTTCTTTGAAATGTGTGCGTGAATAAAATTGAATCCACTCATTTTTGTTAACATTGTTAGGTATAATAAATGTTTGACTTCCAAAATAAGGATTAGTTGTCATATGATTACCACTTAATTCTCCAATTTCAATATATAAAGATAACTCACTTAAAGAAGGTGGATAAAAACTTGTAAATGAACCAGCATTAACATTATAACTACTTGGAAATCCTAAAACAGTATTCATACTACCAGTTGAAGGAAAAGATAAAGTAAATGGAGCAACTGCAGTTATGGTAATTAAAGAAGTAACGTCATTATAAACAACTGAACTTATATTTGCAGCAAAAGTAGTTTGAAGAACATTAATTAATTCAATTAAATTATAATTTCCAACTGGAATACTACCCGGAACACCATTTATTAAAATTGTATTATTTTTTGAAGTTATATTGTAATACGAATTTGGTATAATAGCAGAAATCAATTCAATGTAATCAAACATAAGTGCATTTTTACTATGTATAATAAATTCACTTGGACTTCCTTCATATCTTTCAGAACTTTTAATTGTAAGATATTTTCTAAACATTTATATTATTTATTAAGATTTTTATTGTTCATAAATTTAATATGTTTTTGTCTTTTATAATGCCTTGCTCTCCCGTCAATTGAGATAGTAGAACCACACTCACAAACAAATTTTTTTTTACGATATTCAATTAATTTTTCTTTATTTACATCTTGATATTTTCTAATATGTTTAATAATAGATTCTTTGTTTTGATTGTAATATTCTTTTTGATGATTATTAATTTTTTGCCTGTTCTCTTGACGATATTCTTCAGGTGTTCTACAAGGAATAACTAAATTAATACAAGGAAAGTTTTTAATATAATAAGCTTCTCTTAAACGTAATTCTCTTTTAGTTTCACAAGGATAGGTTTCAACCAATTGAATTTCATAGTTATTATGTTTAATAATATCAAATGAAGCAATATAATTCGCATGTTTTTCGTAATGATTTAAATGTTGTAATAGTCTCAGATTTAAAGAAGAAGTTGTACTACCATAATAAGTTTCATTAGTTGTTTTGTCAATAATTTTGT
Source organism: Cochliopodium minus (assembly GCA_024220525.1). Lineage (NCBI taxonomy): Eukaryota > Discosea > Himatismenida > Cochliopodiidae > Cochliopodium > Cochliopodium minus. The sequence continues at coordinate 16,336 of JAMYWO010000540.1, read as the reverse complement.
AAATTTTTCCATTATTATATTTATTAGCCATAAAATATAATAATGTTATCTTTTTAAGTATGTTTCTTTATTTTTGAGACTAGTTGGTGTACATAAAAAGACCATCAGAAAGGATAGCAAAACTTTCATGGTTTGCACTATACACAGTCAATTCATAGTTACCTCCAACCAACGCCGCAGAAGTTTTTATTCTCAATATTTCATTGGTAGTAAATTTCAGACCACCCATTGTTTGTCCATTTACAGAACTATCAGGACTTAAACTGAATGGAATTACAAAGACATTACTATTTGTTTGATTTAAAAAGTCACAATCAAAATGTTGACTCACAATATATCTATTAAAAGCAGGTTTATGTTGAATTCCAATAATTTGGTTTTGTGCATCGTTTAATTGAAAATATTCAATGTTTCCATTATATGTTTGCCAATTTGTTGGATTAGAAACAGTTGGGGAAGCTCTCAAAACAAACCATAAATATGCAGAATACTTATTGAATGTCGTAAGCTTAAAATCGTATTCAATAGATGGTGCCAATACACGGGCCTCAACATACCTGACGTGGTTTATATAACGATGGTGAATTGGTTCTTTATATCTATAAATTGGTAAATCCAATGCTCTGTGAATAATTGACAATCCGGTTAAAGTTATACTTGTGGAACCAGCTTGAACAAAATAAGCAGGTTGGTTCATGTAAAATCTAATCAATAAAGGGTATGCAAGTAATCTGAGGTCCGGTTGTGATTTCTCAAAGATATCAAACTCCAACCAAAATGTGGTTTCAGTATTTTGAGGTACATTGTTTGTGGATGGTGTAAAGTTTGCGGAAAGTCCTTCAGCGAATCTTTTTCTGTTATGTTCAGTTAAAGTACGATGCAACATTTTGGAAATGAATAAATCGTCAGGATAAAGGGTTCTAAACTTGGTTCCTGCATTATTGGTCTCTATTTCGATCTTTTCAAAAAGTTCATAAGGATTTATAGTAGCATTTCCCACATTTCCTTCAGTTAATTTTATTTCTATATATAAAGTTTGAATGTGACCAATAATATTTAAGTCAAATTGTATTTCATTACCTTGTGAAAGGACTGAATTTATGTTGCTCTTTGGGACTAATCTTCTCCATTCCGACCATTCTTCCAATTGTGAAGGAGCAGCAAAATTATGTGAAGACTTAATTAAATTTCCGTTATGATCTTTTGAGTATGGGTGTAAAGGCTGATTTTCATTAACATGTGAAATAACTCTAGACATTTATATTATTTATAAAGATAAAAAAATAAATAATATTTAATTAAAAAATTAAATTACCTACTATAACTTAAATTTGCATTTGTTTTTGAATTGTAAGCAAAAAATATTACTCCAACACCTACTAGGATTAATGGAATGGCTAATGTGTTTAACGCAGAATGTCCAAGACTTGAAACATCGTCCACCACTTTATTTCCTAAACCTGTAGTATTAACCAATTTGTTTTCAATTTTAGTGACATCAGTGTAAACAGTTTTAACTGCACCAGTAGCGTCATGGTAAACAGTTGTAGCTACATTTTTACCTGTGTTAACTACACCAGTTACAACATTTTCAGCTTTATGAACAACATTTGAAGCAGTATTTTCAACTCCATGAACAACACTACTTATACCATGTTCCACCCCATGAACAACATTACCAACTTTATGTTCCACCCCATGAACAACATCACCTACTTTATGTTCAATAGCATGAACTTTACTCATAAACCACCCTTCTTTTTTCTTTATTGGAGGTGGTGCAAAAGCTTTTTTAGCAATATTATTACTTATATTCATAAATTGGTTTTGTAAAGTTCTTACACTTGCAGGGATGATTACAGGTGCTCTATTTATAAAAACATGTGGTGGTGCAATTGTAGCAGCATGATCAAAAGCTTTACCGAATGCAGTATTATGTCCAAATATATTAGCAAACTTACTATCTAATTTTCTGAAGAAGTCCATTTTATAATATTAAATTACAAATTAATTATCTTTTTCGGAATATCAGATATAAAACTAATCCTATACCTGCTAGATTTACTAACACATAACTTCCAATAGCAGCTCCAAACCCATATTTAAAATTACTTAAATTTTTATTAGCATTAGTTTTATCAAAATAATCATTTATATTTTGACGGTTAAAAAAAAACATTTTTTGATTACCTGTTTGATGAACTGGTATTCCTTTAACTATATTACTTGAATAAGCGTGACTCATATATATTCAGATTATAAATTATTTCTTAACCAAGCCACAAAAAAATTCCAAATACCTTATTAACTTTGGACTATCTATCTTATCCTTAATTTCGTCAAACTCTATATCATTGCTTTTCAGGTACAGTCTTACAGCAGTCTCACTATCAAACCCTGAAAGTAAAAATAACATTTCAATAAACAAATTTAAATTAATCATATAAGATTCTAATTCTTCAGATATTTTTCTTGTTTTTTCTTCTTCTATACCAGATAATAAAAACTGTTCATTTAAAAACACTTTAAAATTTATTAACTTTTGGGTTAAAACTTCTTTTATTTTAGTCATTGTATATTATATAATAAATGTTCAAAAAAATCTGTTCTATTTTAAACGATTATGTTTTTGATATTATAAATTATTTTCTAGATTTTGATACCAACAAAGATATAACTGATGAGTTTTTGGATGAATATAAAGACTTGTAGGTTGTCCATTAATTTTTATATATTTTACCATAAAGTATATAAAAATAATGTTTTTAAATATTATAAATATGAATATAAGTGAATGGTTTTATTTAAAACTAAAAAACAAATATATAGTAGATAAAATATTAAAAAGATTTAAAAAATATTCAAAAAAATGTTGTGCATATAGTAAACAAAACAATTATAATGTAAATTTAACTACATCAAGATTTAAATTTGGAGATGTTAGTTTATACGAGTTAGCAAGAGTTACTGCGTTTCCATTATTAGTAGAAATAATAAATAAAAAATTATTTTATAAAAAATATGGTAAAAAATACTTAAAATATATTCAAGAAAGATATAATAATAATTTTGAATTAGCTTTAACTGAATATAGAACAATTTTTTTCTTATTTTAAGTGCGTTTTTCACATGTAAAAAATATATAAAATAATAGTATAAAAAATGACTGAAAAATATATAAATAAAAAGGAAAGATCTGAAATTTTATCTAAAAAAACAGAATTTTTACGTGAAGAACATAAAGAATACACTTCATGTTGTTATGTTATATCTGCATTCAGAATATGTCAAAAAACTTTTGAAGGTAATACAGTAACAAGAAAATATTTTTGTAAAATGAAATCTTGGGGTAAATGTTTTAAACATTCATCGTATTATGAAGAGTTCCATACTGAAATAACACATAAAAAAAAAGAATATGATATTAAACCTGAAAATACTAAAATATATTTTATAGATAAAGAGGAGTTCCTAAGATTACAACAAATGATATATGAAGAGTTGGCAGATAAATATGTTGATGATGATAAATGTCGTTATTGTTGTGATTATGATGTTTGTAATTTAAAATTGATAAACCAATACACTGAACAAAGATATAATGTTTATGAATACTATGTTAGTATTGAAAGAGATTGTACTGATGAAAAACATTTTTTTAAAAAAAGATATTTTTACCGTATTTACATGAACAAAGCTTAGTCAAATTTTATTTTAAATTTGTATGTCTTTGGGTCAGGTGCTCTCATACTTTGATAGGCATTTTTTGTATCATACATATTAGTTCTATTATATAAGAGAAATTTATAAGGCTCATTCGTGGCATCTTCATAAAGCTTAAAAAAAATATCTTTACTTGGTGCTAATGATCCAAATGCATTATATATTTTATCTCTATCCCCAGTTGAAATATATTTATATATTGCAGCATAATTAACAATACTTCTCATGTAAGCGGGGATTTCTACTGGGACCTGCATGCAAATTATGATACTTAATCCCCAATGACGGTAATTTGTTAACAATTGTTTAAAAAAATTATCCTTGAAACTGCATTTATCACTGCCACATACATCATCAAAAATTACAAGTCCTTTTGTTTTGACAGTTTTTTCATTATGACTCCTCAACAATTCAATGTAATTTTCAACTGCTCCTCTATCAAAGGAATCAAATTTATATTTTTTTGGTAAAAACTTGTAATCAACGTCATTTTTATTTGTTGAAAATAATAAACAATGATTAAATCTATTATTATTACTTGCCTCCCACATTATATACTTTAATAATGAAGTCTTGCCGCTACCGGGTGTGCCATAAATAACCATACAAAAGAATTTTTCCCAATTTAATTTTAATTCGCTCATATTATAGTTTATAAATTATATTTATAAAAAAAACGAAATTTATTTTCTAACTATTATAATATAAACTTATAAATGGCAACAGATTTTAATGCTTTAACTCCAAATAGAAAAGGAACTGTATTAGGACATCTTATAAATAATCCAAAAGGTGTAAACGGAGAGTGGGATAATAACATTAAAAGAACTACAACTGATTTTCCACTAGGTAGATTCACTGCAATTGGTGGGTCAACTATAGCAGATGCGAATGTAAAAAATTTACCAACAATTGAGGAAGTTAGTTCTTTTGTAACTTTATTAAGACAAACTTATGGAGGTACATATATTACTTTTGTTGGAACATTGGTTGCCGGAACTAATGCTAACGATTTAGGACCATTATTTAGTAGAAGACAAGGTATAGCTACACCAGAAGGATCAGTAAACAGTGAATTGTATAGAGAACTTGGTTTTTTAAAGGATGAGTACGTTGAAACCAGAAAAATAGATGCAGTTACAAACCCTTCAAACTTTATTAGAGCAGCATTTGATGACGAACAAAGAATAAATAAAAACTCTTTAAGTATTTACAATGATACATTTTCACAATATTTAGGTTACGGGTTCAGTGTTGACGAAGCCAAAGCAAAAGGTAAAAGCGCAGCAGCCGATTGGAGAAGTAAAATGATGGCAGCTCATAAATTACAATATGCATCTGCAACAGTTGATGATGCAAAGAGAAGAATTTCACAAACCGTTCCATACTAAATTTATTTTAAATAAATATATTATAAAAGAAATGTATTTATTTGAAAGAGATCCTTACAAAGCAGCTTTAATGAGAAATTTAGCATATGAACAACAACTACAACAGTTTGCAATGATTCCGCCACCACCTCCACCTGTTTTTGATAACCGAAATTCAAGTAATCCTTCAATACAGATGTCTAAAAATGAAAGTTTTTTGAATCAAACAAGGAATTTTTTAGGGCAAAGTGTACAAAAAGGTGCAAGTGCTATATCAAGATTGTTTAATTTTAATAACACGCCAACTTCAACAAAAACAGAACCATACAAACAAAAAAAGAAAAACAATAGACAATCTTTACCAAATAGAAAAAATTGGTTTGGTACGCCACCTGTTACACCTTGGCGTGATGATAATAATAATAATAATAATATATCACCAAATATATCACCAATAGTAAACAGACAATTAAACTTTTTATCTGATGGTGATGAAATTGACTTGGATGAAAAAGAAGATATTGAAGAAATTGTTGATAAAAATGAATATTATGTTGAAAGGGCATTTTATAATACAATAAACTCAAAAAATACAAAAAATATAAATAAAAATAATTTATATAGTTTTGATGATTTTAAAGATTGGTACTATAATAAACAATTTGTGTATGCAGGGAAACTAACAAATAATAATAGTTTAATTAATAAAATAAACAAATATATTGAACATGTTAATAATCAAAATAAACTAAATTTAAGTTCTTTTGGTTTCTTAGGATAACAAATATCTCAGGAATAATTATATGGAAGTAATAGATTTAAGTAATAAGAATTCAGGTATAGACCTAAAAAAGATACAAAATCATGAAAATTTTACAAGAAAAACAGAAGATACTTATGAAGAAACTTTAGAACCATTAGGAGGAGAGCCAAACTTTGACCTTGATTTGTCACCCCCAAAAATAACTATTGAAGACTTAATGTCACCAGAAGAAAAAGCTATAAAAACAGAAAATTCAGTTGAAACAAAATTAATAAATAAACTAAAAACTTATGTTAGAGAGTTTCCAGATATGTTATCTGAATATAAACAAACAAACTTTAATAAATATTCAATGGAAGAACTTAATTCTTTGGATAAAGAGTTTAATAATATAGTTTCTTCTTCAGGTGCAACGGATTTTATTGTTCAGGGTTATTTTGGTTGCCTTCAATTAATAGAAGAAAAAATAGCACCAAGAACAAATTTTAATTTAAATGGTTTAACAAAGAATGCTATAAGAGATAGACATATAAATAATTGTATAAAACAAATATCAATTGAATATAGTTACAAAATGGATGCTTTAAAACCTGAGTATAGGATTGTATTATTAACTGGTATGTTGTGTTACTCAGTTCATGTGTCAAATAATCACATGGAAAAGATGAGTAAAATTTATAATGAAGTTTTAGAAAAAGACCTACAAAAAGATGTAAAACAGAAATTTAATGATTTATAAATTGAAATAATTATTTTCAATTGCCAATTTATAAAATGACCGATAATAGATCAACTATGGAAAAAATTAAAGATGAGTTTTTACCATCATTAACTGCAGGAGCGGTTGCAGCAGGTGCATCAGTGTTATTGCTTGGTATTGGAATGGGTGATACTTTTAATTTATATGGAATGAATGTAAATGCAATGGTAGGAATAGGATTGGCGACTGGAACTGGTGTATTAATTTCTGAATTAATTCACGATCATGTGTTTGAAATGATACCAGGTATAAGATTCCTTTCAAAATACGAAAGCGGCGTAGGGGGTCCCCTATTAAGCGGTGCATTGACATTTGGTTTATTTAAATTTGGATTAGATGGAACCCCAAGAATATTGGAAACATTGGCATTGGGAGCAGGTAGTGCAGTGGGAGGAAAATATCTATATGATAATATTATTCATGCTAAATTAGGATATTAATCTGAGGGTAGAATTTTTACTCTAAGATATTTTTTTATTTGAATAATTAATCTTTTTTAGTGAAGGATAAATTGTTTAATTAAAGTTAATATTATTTTGTCATTATTTTGTTGTCATAGTAGAATTGTTGGAGTTTTTTCAATGTAGATGCTTGACTGAGAGCTTCTGGTATTTAATATAATTTTGTTTTGGTTAATGACGCCATTCTTGTCACAATATATAGATAAAGATGCATTGAGTAAGTAGAACAACAAATTCATTTCTCTAATATTGTTTAATCCTTGACTTTCTCTAATTTTTTGAAGTAATGAAGTCAGATTTGGAATATTTGGCATCTTTTCTAAAAAGTCAATGATACAAGCTTTATGTTCTTCGTCAACAAAAAAAGAAACATTAAGAGGTCTTGGAGAGTTGTTTTCAGACATTGCAATTTTTTTTATTTCTGTGTAAATAATATAAAAATTTTTTTCTATATATATAGTATAGTAAAAAATGCCTCGTTGTGTACATACAGTTTCAAAAGGTAAAAGAGCAAATCAAGTTTGTGGAGTATATACAAGCAAAATTGGAAGTGATGGAAAGAATTATTGTTCAGGACATTATTATTTGCATTTAACACCACCAGAAAAACAAATTGAACCAGAACTTAAAAAACAAGTTGAAGAACAAAAACAAAAAGAACTTGAGAAAATAACATTTGAAAATGGATTTTCTTTAGAACAAGTTATAGATGCTAAATTTGAAAAAGAAAATGGTCCAATAGTTTTAAAAAAGAAAGATTTGTATGAATATTTGGAATCAATTGAAACCAAAATAAACAATTTAATTGATAGTAAAATTAAGAAGAATCAAAATAAGAATTTCCCAGAGATGGAAGTGTTTAATTAAGTATTAAAACAACTATGCAATATTTGTTTCAAAATTATTTAGATTCTTCTTTTGGTAATTGTTTTATGCATTCGCGTTTATGAGTTGACTTCCAACGTGTTTCCTGACATTCCTTTCCGCAATACATTGCCTTTCTGCATCTAGAACATGATTTAATTCCCTCTTTCATTTCACAATTCATGCAAAGAAATTTTGAATCTAATAATCCAGGGAGGTTACGAGGAGAAGGAAGTTCATCTTTTGGATTGCTATCTGATCTTGGTTTAGGCTCTATTTTTGAAACAAAATCATTATTTTGATTAAAAATATTATCTCGTATCTTAAAATCATGGGCATATTGTTCTTTCATAATAGCAGTAACAGTAGATCTCGCTATTAAATAATGTTTTCTGTCCCTGTATTTTTCAAATGAATCAACAGGAAGAAGATCTCCTTCGCGAGCAAACAAGAAATCTAGAGCCAGTAATAAATCGTATTGATGGCAACTTAATTCTGAAAATTTTTCTTGTTCTAACTTTCCTATGACTTCTAATACACATATATCTTGAAAAGGTTCAAGATTAACCAGAGTTTGAGGGAGCGCATTATTTTTAAATTCGTTCAAAAGGAATATCAAACTTTCTAAATGTTCTTGATCAAAATGAACATTTGCTTTTACTAATCTTTCTTCAATTGAATTCTTTACGCTACCATCAAACCCATTTTTATAAATTTTTTTAGATCTTGGTGATAGAATATTGTTATCCATTTGAGTTTTTTTATTTAAAATTATTTTATATATAATATTTATAATGCTTACAAAGTTCTATATAATTGAAGAGAATTACAAAACAAAAGAATCTAAAGTGGTTTTCAAAGGATTCAAGTATGATTGTTTAAACATGATTGAAGTATTGTCAGAGGAATTTATCCATCAACTTCAAGGAGACAATAAAATTGAATATTATAAAGCAAACTCAAAACAAAGAGTGATGGGATACTTTATTCAAAAAGATCCATTCCATTTGAACAAGTTAATTGTTAAACATAAACACTATGAAAGTGGATATTTCTTTTCAACTCCGATTGTTAAAGATATAATATCATATTACATTGTTCCTTACAATAAAACAGAAAAACCAAAAGATTTTTACTTTATTGAAAGAACTATCAGATACAAACAAATATTTATGTTTAAAAGAGGTCAATTAGAAATGAAAAAGTTTGTTGATAATGAATTGTTTTTAATGGATAAGGTTCTCAACGAGTTGAAAGAAAGTTTGGGTAGAATCAAAAAGAGTGATTGATATCTGTTTATTTAAAATATGTTTCTTCATATTGAACTAATTGAATAAAGCATTGAAGATGACGATTGGTTTGCATATTTCTTCTTGTATATTCTAATAGTATCCAATCATCAAACCACCAATGTTTTATCATTATAATATTTATTAAAAGTTCATTGTATGCATTTTTTCTAAATTTTTCTACTAAATTGTGATTTAATGGTACATCTTCAAGTGGGTATTGGTAAGGGTCGTAGTCATCGCGTGTAAGTTTGGGAGGGTAAGTATATTTGAAATCTAAAATTAATTTTGGTTTTATATGATTCGTCAGAAGTACTTTTGCAATTGGTAATGCACCTCTCTTTTGAATTAATAATAAAAGAAACATTATTTTGTTCCGATAAAGTTTATTGATTTGTGGTTCCATTTTTTTATCATCTCAATATATAAATGAACTACTATTTAGCTCCAACACTTATGGACAGTGCAACTTTAAATTTAATGAAACTAGACAATCCAATATTCTCAAAAGGATTGGCTTTTATTGCAGGAGGTACAGCATACTTGTATTTACAAAATGCAATTCAAAAAAATGGTGGTATTGGTGTGGCGAATGCCTCATGGAATGTAATGAGTTCCATAATGGGGACAATATTTGGATATTTAATTTGGCAAGAGAAAATTAATTTTAATAAGATTATTGGTATTTCAATTGGTATAATTGGTTTATATCTTATGAACCATGCTGACATTTGATATATGATATTTACTTTTAAAATGTCTTGATTTGTGATTTCGTTGATAATATTTACCACAATCACACAAAATATTTTCGCTCATTTTCTCAAGTATTTGTTGTTTGTTATCATTATAATTTTTTCTTCTTTTTTCTAAAACATAATTCTTGTTTTTCTCATAATTTAGTTTGCATTTAGCATTTATTTCTTGTTTGTGTAATAAATAGTATTCTTTATTATAATTGGGGTGATTATTTCTATAAATTTGTACACTATCTTTATGTTCATTACCTGCAATGTTTTTATTAACACAATTATTGTTTTTGATATATTCACCCTCTCTTTTTAGTAATTCTATTTTCAATTTACAAGGATAGTTTTCTACAAGGATGATTTGATAATTACCATTTTTAATAATTTCACAAGAAGTGTAATAATATGATTTTCCATTTTTTTTCCTTCTTTATATAGATTATAATTTGAGACATGATCAAGTAATCTCATGGGTAATGATTTTATTGTTGAACCATAATAAACATTTCCTGTCAAATTACACACAATTTTATAAATTTTTGAGTTTATATATTTTTTGTTCATTATAAATTGTTTAATGAATTTTGTCTTTAAGTAGTTTGATGAATAAACCAATTATTTTGCTCCATTGTTTTTGGGTTTGTCTTTATTAGCATCAGGAAAAAGATTTTCCAAATTCTCTGGGATTTTGTCATTTGGTTTTATTTCATCCAATATGTGTGAATAGGATATGTCGGGTTTGTAGATTGTTTGTATTGAATTGAATGTATCAGTAGAAATATAGACCCATTCAGTATGACAAGGCAACCTATATTCTTTCGCTTTTTTAGGATCAATAAGAGAGAATTTTTCTCTAATCTTTTTTTCTCTATCAAGAAGGGTATCTGTTTCTTTATATGTTCTTTTAAAGACAAAAATAGTTGATTTATTTTTATTGATAGAGAATCTTTTTTGAATCATTTTCATGATTTGAATATGTCTGGGATCCTGTTTTGATTCCTCTGACTCTTGCTTCTTTACAGTAGAACCTATCTTGCATATATATCCATTTTCCTTCCCTTTCAATTTGGCACAACAGAAATAAATAGAATCCCCGTAAGAAATCCTCACAACACCAGACTGAATATTCTCTGTAAAACAATCATTCAATTTTTCAATGAATTTGTACATATTTGGAAATTTTGTTTCAAATGGTATATCCTTTCCAGTTGTAGTTTTTTGAAATAATCCATCATAAAGAATCATTGCCAGTGACTCGTAATTTCTTTCTATTTTCAAAATATCATTTCTTTTTTGGTTTATTATAGAATGACAAGATGAGCATATATTCTTTTTCTCTTTGAATTCATTTTTGTTTTTATTTGTTTTACAATAAAAACACATAATTTTTTCCTCTATTACTTCATTGTTATTGTTATTATTGTTATTGTTATCTTTTTTTGAACATTTGACCAATTTTTTTTATTTTTAGGACAACAAAAACTTTTTATATTTGTTTACAGTATATTTAAATGTATGAGAAAAAAGAACCTTTAAATTTATATAAATTGAATTTAAACAACAATACAGTTGGAACACCAAGGGATTTAATTAAATGGATTGAAGAACATTATGGGATTGTGTTTGATTTTGATTGTTTATACCATTCTTTTTTGTAATTAGATATTTTTTCTTTGTTATCTAGATAATATTGTTTTCTTTTTTCTAATATTGTTACTTTATTATCAATGTACCATTCTTGTTTTGTTCTACATGGTATAGCTTTATTTACACATTTACTATTTAAAATATATTCAGATTCTCTTTTATGTAATTGCTCTTTGTTGTCACAAGAATAGTTTTCCACCAAAACAATATTATAATTACCATTTTTAATTATTTCAAATGAAGTTGCAAATGAATATTTTCCAGTTAAATACCTTCTATAATTTTTAACATGATCTGTCAATCTTGCTCTGAGATTTTGAGTAGTAGATCCATAATAAACATTCCCATTTGTTAAGTCTACTATTTTATATATTTTAGCTTTTTGTTCATTTTACGGAATTATAAGGAAATTTAAGAATCATTTCTTTAAATAGTGGTAAATTAAAATATTTACTTAAAGTATATTTAAATGTCTGAGAAAAAAGTACCAATTAAACTGTATAATCTTAATAAAAACAACAATACTGTGGGTACTCCAAGGGATTTAATTAAATGGATTGAACAACATTATGGGATTCTTTTCGATTACGATTGTTGTCCAGAAAACAGTATAATAGACAATTTGAGGGATGATGTAAATTGGGGAAGATATAACTTTTGTAATCCTCCTTATGCAGATAGAAAATGTGGAATTAAACAATTTTTTGAAAGAGCAATTCACGAAAAAATTGTTAATCATAAAACAACAATCTTTTTAATACCAAATAATAGCAGTACTATTTATTATAACAGAATAATGGAACATTTTGATTCAATAATTTATCTGAAGCCCGTAAAATTCCGTGGATATGATAATGCATTTCCTAAGGGATTAATTATTGTTGAATTGAATGGTAATAAACAACATAACATTCTCAAATTAGAAAATGTTAATATTTTGGGTAAAGATTGTCCAAAATTATTTTGGGAATAGTTTATTTACAAGTTCTTTATGTATTTTTGTTGTTTAAGAATCTTTTCTCTATTATCTTCTTTATATTGTTTGTTTGTCCTTCCAGGGATAGATTTATTTACACATTGATAATATATTCACTTTCCTTTCGACAAGAATATTTTTCAACCAAAATTATATTATACATGATGAAATGGAAAAGGAAAAGAAAATACTGGAACAAGAGATCATTCTTGAAACAGAAAAGTTGAATAAGAAAGTAAATCATTTGAGAAAATTTTTATGAACAAAATATATTAAAAATCAATTCATCTGAATTCCTCCTATACACTTTTTTGTGATCTGTATTCAATCTTCATCATATCTTTATTCATTTAATCAAGATCTAAAATAGAACTAAATATTTATCTGAAAATTGTAAGTAGTCACATAGTGATTATTTTTTAATATTTCAAATGATGTTGTATAAGTATGTTCATTATTTAAATATCTTTTGTATAATACAACATGATTTGTTAATCTCTTTGATAATTTTTGTGTTGTTGAACCAAAATATATATTTCCTGTTGTATAATCAATCAATTTATAAATTTTACCGTTATGAAACTTGTTCATTTACTGTTTTATACTGTTCATAATAATTATCTTTTATTATTTCAAAATGTTAATTTGTTTTACAATGATTTATCATTTTTCAATATGTTAAATTACTTGTTTTTCCTTTTTGAAGAGATTTATCATTTATTTATAATGTTAAATTACTTCATTATTGTTTTTAACAGTGATTTAACATTTTTTAAAAATAATTTTGTAAAATTACTTGAATAAAATAGAATGTAATTTATCATTTATTTTGAATGTTTGTAAAATCACTTGATTATTTTTTTGACAGTAATTTAACAAAAAAGAAAAAATGATAAATCACTTGCAAAAAAAGTTGACAAAGATTTAACATTTCAAAAATGATAAATTACTTTAATTATATTTTAACAGTAAATTAACATACTTTTAAAAATGTTAAATTACTTCACAAATTAAATTCCTTCTTCTTTAGTTTTGTATTTCCAGTTTGTTTATTGATGCGTTCCATATAGACATAATTGAACACATCTTTGTCAATGGTTGGTACAATACTGTTGGTTTTCATCCAATTGGGGACATCTTGTATTATGAGTTGATGATAAAGGGATTCTTTGTTATTCCTATGTTCCCAGATTGTGTCAAGAAATTCAGTGGATTTTGCAATGATAAATCTTTTGTAAGGGAATTTCTTCTGGAAAATGGAAAGGAGGAAATATGTCGGAAATACACAATAGAGGGAATATGAAACTCTAGATTGGTTGTATAAATTGTTATCAAATATGATTCCTGCATTTTGATTGAGAAATTGCTCAAATGTAAGTTTCGTTTATTCTTGATTTGATGCTTGTTTCTTTTTCAAACATCCAATTATGAATCCCAATTTTATTAGTCTTGTGATATCTTCCATTCCCTTTTTTTCTCCACATAATTTCTCAATATGTTTATTGCAGTCATCAAAGAAACTATTATGGTTTATATTTACCAGATAGTTAATATTGTCCTTATCGCAGTTATTTGGAGGCATTTCCTTGTATTTGTCCACAATAGCATCCAATTTAGCCTTGTATGTTTCAAAATACAATGGGATGGTAGCAACAAATTTCTCTTTTGGTGGTTTTGGTGGTTTAGGGTTAAATTTCTTATTGGGAGGATTCTTTTTGATCGGAATTTTTTGAGGATTCTGAATATTATTGTTCAAATTTAATTTTTCTAAACCTTCAACAACTTGCATTGATTCTGTTAATTTCCTCTTTTTTGCTGATTTATTTGGTAGAGGATCCATATCATCTATAAATTGAAATATAAATCCATAAGTATCTTTTTCTATAATCATCTTGGCAACTGATTCATGATCTTTTATTGCCAAATTATCAACTATTTTTCCCAATGCTAATATTACATCTTTTGTGCTTGGCTTGGAAATCTCATCTATCATATTTATTTTTATATTTTGAGAATGTATGTAAACAGTCAAAAAATACTTTCATTTTCTAGATAAATTAAATTTTTTTATTTTTTATTTATAATATCTTTGAAGAAAGGATAAATTTATCTTTATTTATAATAAAGCAGAATGTAAATAGCTACAACATATATCAAGATTTTCATTGGGCTTTTTTAACAGCTAAAGGATGGGCTCATATTATGTTTGATATATTCTATAAAATAAAAAAATGGATAAGGATTCCTTTAAAACATTTCCAATTGCAGTTTTGAATGGGAATATAATAGCATTTTTAGATCAAATAGAATCATTTAAAAACCTACAAATTCTATATGACAATAAACTTTTATTAAAGGAAATCTATCTCCAGAAAACAGAAATTAAAGATAACAAAAATTGGGAGAAAAGTCTTGGTGCTATAATGATGAACCAGAAAAAGAAAGAAAATGAAAATGAGGATTTGAAACGCTATGAAGAAATTAGAAAAAGTTTGAAAGAATTGGATGAATCCTCTTTTTACTTCTTTTCAGAGGTAATTCAATCTGAGCAGGTACGCCTTTGTTTGTCTTATTATTTCTATTAAATTATATATCAAAACAGAAAATAGTTGGAGAGATGAAAACTATAGAGGAGATTTTGGAGAAAATTGATTTTGGAGAAAATATCCAAATCTATTATACTTACAAAACATTTGATATAGAATTTATTGATAATATAGGCTCAATATTGAATCAATTCATCAATATGGCAGAAATAATATTGAATAAGATTAAATTGCAAAAGAATTTGAAGGTAGGGCAAGTATTGGCTAATAAAAATTCAATGTACAATAGAGCAAAAGAAAAAGGGTATCTTAAAACATTTGTGTTAGTACACATAAAAAATACTTCCAAAAAGACGATCAAAGTTGAAAATTTGAAAGATCTTGAAGTGAAAGATAGTTTGATATTATGCCACATAATTGAAACTTATATTACCAATCAAATGAAAAAAACATTTAATGATTACAATTTTGTTGGAGAAGGAGGAAGTGGAAATCCTTCAAAAGAGAATAACCCTTCATATTTTTTATATCTTGCAATTTGCAATAAGAAGGAGGAAACCAACAATAAGAAGAAAATCAATAAAAAACAAACCAAGGAGGAAACCAATGAGGGTACTAATGAGGAAACCAACAATAAGAAGAAAATCAATAAAAAACAAACCAAGGAGGAAACCAATGAGAGAAAGAAAAACAACAAAAAGAATTTAAAACAAGAAGTCTCTAAGCCAATTCAAGAAACTAACTCGAATGACATCATAAAAGATCAACAAATAAACAATCTGCAAGCCAGTTCTAAAGAGATTTTACCTGAAGATGACCAGATTGATTCATCTGTTAAGGTTGACGATTCTGATGTAAAACAAACAAAGACTGATATCACTGTACGCAAAGGAAACAATAATCCAACCAAAAACAGAAAGAAAGGGAAAAAATAATTCTATTTAAAACAATTTATTTCAAAACAAAATATTTCAATTAAACTATCTTTAAAATAAATGAATGAAAAGTTTATGTCCAATTGAAACCCAAAACAATATTGAAACCCAAAACAATTATGAAATTGCTTTAACTTTAATTGAAGAGAAAAAGAAATTGTTTTTGATTGTATAGCAGATGAAGAAAAAGAAAAAACAAATGAATTTAATATTTTAATTTAAAAAAATTTTAAAATCATTAGTATCAATCAAT
>JAMYWO010000539.1:0-19276 GCA_024220525.1 Cochliopodium minus | reverse complement strand
AAAACAAAATTTTTTGAAGATGGTTTAAAGCTGATTACGATAAGTGAGCGACAAATCTTAACTTTTCGCTGTATTGAATGTCATTGTAAGCAACACCCAAATCCTTTCCATTTCTAAAAAAAGATAAACTGTAATTTTCATTCTCCAAATTTTTTTCAAACAAAACTCCAATCATATCTCCTGTATAATATTTAATAAAAATTGATTAAAAGATTTTTTTTTTTTTTAAATTTCATTGATTAGAAATTTTTTTTATTTTTTATTTTTTATTATTTTGTTTTTTATTTTTTATTTTTTATTTTTTATTTTTTATTATTTTGTTTTTTATTTTTTATTTTTATTTAATCCTAATTTTTGACAACAGAAAAAACCTTTTTCCATATTTTCTCCATATTTTTCAGTTGGATTCCCAGAATTATATGCTTTGTGAGAGGGAAATTCTTTATTTCCACAAATATATCCTAAACATAGAAAAAAAAAATTATTAAAAAAATCTGGAATATAGTTTTAAAAAAATAATTAATAACCCCATCCACTTTTAGTTGCAGTCTTTAAATTTCGAAAAAAAATTTATCATTAAAAAATTTTATATTAAAAAAAATTAAATTACCATATCTTTAAGAAGAACGAAATAAAAATAAAAAATTGTTGAAAAAATTTTTGATTATTAAAATGTTTTAAAGTTTTTTTTGAATATAAACTTTGAAATATTTTTTTTACAATTTTTCCTGTTGATGTTTTCTAAACCAATCCCAAACCCCAAATCCCAGTTTCCTCTATAACCATTCTTTGATCCTGAAGATGTATTTTGAATTGTGGGAAACAACTCCAAAATCAAAAACTTAGTTTTTTTTGTTGAAATAAAATTTTTTAAAAAGAAAATCAAAAAAAAAAATTTATTTAATATTTTACTTGTTGAAAATTTCTTCCTTTATTCATTGGTTCTTTTGATAATCCCAATAAATATGATCCTGATCAAATGGATTAGTATAATTAGAGATTTTTTCAAATATATATATTCTTTCTTTGCCTCCTACTTTGTTTCTCTTCAAGATATTCTGAGAAATCATTAGATGCTCAGGATTATCATTCAAATCCCAAAATTCTGATTCATTTTTTGTTTTAATTAATGATGCTGAGTCTTCTGGTCCCATTTTTTTTTTTTATTTTTTTTTTTTTTTTTTGAAACTCAAATTATTTGTATTAATTCAAATTGAAAGAAAATTCTTGAAATTTGATCAGTTTTAAAGGCTGGCAGCTTCAGATTTGTAAAACGACAAGAAGTTTGAAAAGGAAAATCTATTTTTGAAAAAATTTATGGGTCGATCATGCTAATTAATTCAGCATAAATACATTTCTCTTATCCCAAAACCATTTTGTATCAAAAATTCCGCCGATCTCCCAAAATGTTTATGAGTAACTCTATTTGTTAAAGAAGGTCAAGCAAACTCAAAAAGAAGAAACAATTTAGCAAACTCAAAAATCAGAAATTGAAAGTTTTTTTTAAAAAATTTTCAAAATTTTTTTAATATACGCTATTAATTAAACAAGAAAAGTAAATTATTTTAAAATTGAAGAACAAAGAGAAGAGCCATGAGAATAAAACTGATGACAAAAGTAACAGAGCTGTTTGCACTTTGAGTATTAACATCAGAACCAAAATACATTTGAGGATCATAGATAACTTTTCCGTTAGCATTAACAGGGAAAGCAACATCAGTTCTGGTAACTATTTTTGTTAAAAAAAAAACAAAGGTTAAAAAAAGTAAACAAAAAAAAACAGAAAATTGTTACCTTGTGCGTTAGCTCCAAGAATAGCACTAATTTGGAGAGCTGCATCAACACCAGAGAAAATAGAGCTCAAAGATGGAGTTTGTACAGTCAAGTTTGCATTGACAGAAACTTGGTTACCGTTGTATGCAATGGAACCATCAAATCTTACACCAGAGGATACTCCATTCAAAGTAGTGGTGATGTATGAAGCTACTCTCTTTGGAATGTTGGTAACAGAAGAAGAGACATTAGCAGATCTGGAAGCACTTCCAGTGACAGTATAAGTTACAAGTCTTTTAAAGAAGAAAAAAAAGGGTTTTAATTTTTTTTAATTTTTAAATTGTAATTTTTACCTCAAACGATTGTTGCTGTTTGCATAAGTATATCCGCTCAAATCAGCATAGAATATGATTTCAAGTCCTTTTGGAGGAAGAAGCAAGTTGGAGTAACCAGTTACAGAAAGATATCCATAGCTGGAGGTGGCGATATAGTAGACTTGCATGTTGATTCCATTAGAGGATCCTTCCAAGCTCATTCTTGGCAAATCATTTTGGCTATCAGAGTTTCCAATGTTGGTTGATTTCACAGACCAAGAAACAGAGTTCAATCCAATTGTTTTTACTACATTTCCATTTGCATCCAATTCTTCCAAGCTGAACAATCTGATAGCTTGATAGTTCAAAGAGGAACTGACATCATAATCAATACCTTTAAGAGGAGAAATAAAGAAATTATTTTTAAGATTTATATTTGTGATTTTATATTTTTTTTTTTTCCGTTAGAATTTAAATTTTTCGATATTTCCGAAAGGAATATTAATTTCGAAAGTGACTTTTTTATTGTTTTTTTTTTTACCAGCTTTGTCTCCAGTAGTATTTGAAACAGATGATTCTCTTTCATAGTAAGCACCAGTAGCAGTAGGAGCAACACCTCCCAATCCAAGAACAGGATTGATAGCTTTTTAAAGTTAAAATCAAATAAATTGTGAAAAATTTAACATTTTTTTTATATAGAAATTTTTTTTACCATATATTCCGAATCTGATTGCATCAAAGTTTGATTGTCCATTTGTTTTTGTTAATTCATAACTCTTGATCAATGCTCCGTTGATTAAACTAGTGGATACTAATCTTGCAGTTGTATTTCTTTTTCTGAAATCACTAGAAGATGAGGTTGCAGCAACACTCCTGTTAAAGAAAAATTTTTTCATAAATTTCTCCTCTATGAAATTTAAATTTTAAATTTTCTTTTTTTTTCTTACAAAGAAACAGAAAGATCTACTTGAACTGTTTGTGAGTAAATTCCCACTGCCATGAAAGCCAATAGTATGAAGAGTATTTTCATCATTTTTTTTTTTTCTTCTTTTAAGTTTTTTTTTTAAAAAGTTTACTTTTTTTTTTTTATTTTTTAAATTTGATTTTGAAAAAGTTTTATTTAAAAGCAATTCTTTGGATCTTTGCACAATCTTTGAGTAAAATTATTTTAATTTATTAACGCGTTATTAAATATTTTTTATTTTTTATTTATTATTTTTTTAAATTTTAAATTTTTTCAGTGATAAAATTTAAATATTATTAAATAACTTCAAAATAAGAAATTTCTTTACCGCATTTCCTCAAAATTAGTCTTCCTTTGATTCAAAATCTTGTCATAATTCTTTAATTAGATTTAAAGTGTTTAAAAAAAAAAGGATATCTTTTTTTTAATAATCATTTATTTTTCTCTTTAAAAAAATTTATATAATTTAAAAATTAATATTTATTTTATAATTTTTGTCTCAAGTTCACAAAAATTAAAATCAAATAAAAATTTAAAATTCCCCTCTTTTCTCAAATAATTTTTGATTTTTAGATTTTGAGAAAATCTGGAAAGAAGATCTAAAAAAAAAGCAGATTTTGAGGAATTAAAAAAAAAATATTAGTTGTGAAATTAAAATTTATGGTAAAAAAAGGATTGAATTCCTTTTCTAATCTGCACTAAAAACAAGTATTAAGTTAAATGAGATCTTTCTCCTATCAATCTTTCACCACAAAAAAAATGAAAAACTAAAATTTGAGTTTTCTGATAATCCATCCAAAAATGGTGTCAAAAAGGTTTTAGGATTCAAATTATCCAAGGTTCCATTATTTTATATACATTCACAAAATCAAAAATGAAGAAAAAAAAGAATTTTTAATTAAAACATGATGAGAGTAAAGATTAATTAGTCAAATCATGGTTCTTGATGGATTTCCTGAAAAAGTTGGTAGGATCAAATTTCTTCTTCAAATCTCTAAGAGTAGAAGTAGAATCGCCAAAAACTTGAATCTTGTTGACATCATCCTCCATCAAAAAATTGAGATAAATGGTATCAAAAGAATCGATATGATTCTCAAAATCTTTCCAAAAGGATTTCATAAAATTAGATGCTTTGTGATAAGCTTCAACTTCATTGGGTGCAACATTAACATCCGTAACAACAAAGTATCCATTGTTATATTTATGAAGAGAAAAACATCCGCCTGTATTGTCGTAAGCGTGGTGAGTCATAGGAGCGACCATGATGCTAAAGTTGTCGCCATTTTCTGATTCCAAAACTCTTTTTTGAATGTATTCGATGGCGCCTTCTTTAAATTTGCCTGAGGTTGCTTTTTCGTAATACAAATTGTAGTAAGGGAACATGTGGTCAATAGATTGTTGGATAAATGTATAAGGTGCCATTCCTTTTTAAAAAAATTGTTTTAATTTTAATAAAAATTGTTTAAAATTTTGTTTAAAAACAAATACCAGATTGACTCATGATTGGAATTCCAAATGACAAAACTGGCTCCAATTCTTTTTCAGCTTGTTCTTG
Organism: Cochliopodium minus; assembly: GCA_024220525.1. Taxonomy (NCBI): domain Eukaryota; phylum Discosea; order Himatismenida; family Cochliopodiidae; genus Cochliopodium; species Cochliopodium minus. The sequence continues at coordinate 14,670 of JAMYWO010000539.1, read as the reverse complement.
CTCACCATTGTAATAACAAGTGACGACTGTAACTCTTTGATCTTTCATAACGGTGCTCAAAAAATTGACAAAAGCATTCTCAGAAAATTTGGGAACATATTGAAGAACATTATTGGCAACATTTGTAAATTCTTAAATTAAAATAAACAAAATAAACAAAAAAAAAAAATAAACAAAAAAAATTAAGAAAAATGCCATTAGAAGGATAGACTCTGAGTGCCGAATAAATTGTCCCATTCTTAGTTTTAAATTCATGGCATTGAATTTTGGTTCTAGTGACCATGCCATAGTTGGAAGGAGATCCTTTCATTGCCCAGAAAAGTTCCTTGTTTTCATTTTCGTTACAAATCAAAACCTCTCCGTCCGCTGTGACAACTTCCAATTCCAAAACGCTTTTCAAAGCAAATCCAGTACTGTTTGTAAGAATACCAAAACCTCCATGTAACATCAATCCAGTGACACCTGTATTGCTAACAGTTCCTTTAAAAAAAAGTTTTAAAAATTTTTTAAAAAAATTAATTTTATACTGTTCAATATTTTAGATTCATTAATATTTTATTTAAAAAAATTTCTTGTTAATTTTTAATACCTGTCACGCAATAGAGATTGTACTGATTCAATTCTTGATCTAAATCTCTTCCCAAAAGACCTGGTTGTATGATCGCTGTGTTTGTCTTTCTGTCAACAATGATTGCTCTCATCTTGGAAAAATCCACAACAATTCCATTATCAACGATGGAGTATCCAGCAAAAGAGTGACTAATACACAAAGATTAGTTTCAAAAGGATAAATATTTTATTATTATTCTATATTTTTACCCACCACCTTTAAAAAAAAATATGTTGAATATATTTATTGATAAATATGAAATTTTTTTTTATATTTTCAAAAAAATTTCTTGTACCTCTTGCCACTATTTCAATGTTGTTTTCTCTTGCATACTTTATTGATTTTACTACATCAGATGTCGTTGAAGGTTGGACAATAAACAATGGTCTTTTGTGGTTGTGGACTCCATTAAACACTCTCTTGGTATCTTCATATTTCTTGTTTTCTCTATCGATTATTTTGCTATTTTAAATAATATTCAATATTAATTTTCGTTTAAAGTTCAAATATGTTACCAATTTGCAGATAAAGATTTCTTGAAAGTGATGAATGCATTGTTTTCTTCAGTCATTTTCTTTTTCTTATTTTTTTTTGAGTTTTTAAATGAATTTTTTTTTTTTATATTTTAAATAAAAGTCTATATTTAAATTTAATCACATTATGCTTTTGATTTATGGAGTTTGAAATTCTATAATTTCTTATTTAAATTTTTTTTTAAGCTATTAAGCTAAATTTATATTATATCCTATCTCTTCCAAAATTAAAATGATAAGCAGTGAGAGGAATTTTTAATTCTCAATTCATCCTCATTATTCAAAGAAAATAACAACAATAAAAGATTATTGACTTATTAAAAGAATAAATTTCTTTCTTTTTAATTTTTTGATTTATGATATTTACATAACAGTGTATGATTCGCATAATTATTCAAACTATTTTTCCTTTTAAAATTTACCATTCTTTCTTTGAAATTTTGATGTTAGATTAACATTTTTTTAAAAAAAAAAATGAACTATATTGGATCAAAGATAACAAATATAACCAATGGAAAAGCATTTGATGGATTAAAAGTGGAATTATATTTGGATGATATATTGATAGAAGAAGAGATAACGAATGAGAAAGGATTTTTAATGTTTTCTATACCAAAATATGATGAAATGAAAACTGCAAAGCTGATCTATCATTCAGTAAATGATTTCTATCCACAAATAATCATTCCATTTTTCATCAAGAAAAATCTTGATCAAAATATCCTCAATAATTTATTGGTAACAGATTATTCTTACAACACATATTTTGAATTCAAGAATGAAAGAACTGAAATGAAAGAAAATTATGTCCAAGAATTATCCAATTTGTAAAGAAGAGAAAAAAATAAAATATACACTGTGAAAAAAAAAAATTAATCAAATATCTTCAATGAGATAGATTATGATGATTGTCTATTGACAGAATTAAAAGTTTTAATATATATTATGCTTTATTTCTTTATTTCCATTTTAAAAACTTCTCTTTGATTCTATTCTGGTAGAATCTTGCAATAATTCAGTATCAACAGAACTTTTTGGTAATTGAACATATCTAACAACGGATCCTCTAATAAAACAATTTTGAACAGACATCTTGATCAGAAATAGGGTATGATAAGTATAAGGTATTAAAATGAAGAGATTATTAAATAAAGGGATTTGATATATTGTTAATTTTTCTTGTATCATATTTTTCTTTTACCATTTGTGGGAATTTATCTTCATCTACTACTTTGATATCAGTCAATTTGATGTTTAAATATTGATCAACAGAATGCAATGTTCCAGTGATTTGAAGATCATTTTTTAATTCCACTGTAATTTTTTTACCAATCAAACTTTTGAAAAAGGAATAAAACAACTAACGAAAGTATAATGAATAAAATTTCCCAAATGTGTTTTTGAATTGAAAAATCAAAAAAAATTTTTACCATTGAATCTTTATAAATACAATTTTTTTTATATTTTTTTTATTTATTTTATTTATTTTATTTATTTTATTTATTTTATTTTTTATTTATTTTTTTTGTTTATCTTTTTTGTTGGAATAACTTTTGGTTAAAGTAATTTCAAGTTTTTGAGTAAGAAAGGTCAAACAGTTTTCTATTTCAATCGATAGAAGTTGAACATTATCTTTGTTGGGAAGTTTGTTGTTCAAAAAAGAAAGGGAATCCAAGTTGAACAAACGAAAAACAAACGAATAAGATTTGTTTACAATTTCTTGGTAAAAAGAAAACTTGTTCTTGTCGTTGAAAAAATCTTTCTTGTGATAACAAATCTCAAAAAGAAGGATGGAAATGAGAGAAGGAAGTAAAACTCTTTGCTTTTGGTCCTTTGAAACACCAATTTTTTTAGAAGAACCTAAAAAAAGTAAAATAAAAGGAAATTTTAAAAGAAAAAAGAAAAAAAAGAAAAAAAAGGAAAAAGAAATAAAAAAAGAAAAATAAACTAAATTTTAAAAAAAAAGAAAAGATAAAAAAGAAAAAAGAAAAGAAAAAATAAAAATAAAATAAAAATAGTTTTTACCTATTGAATTTAAAAAAGATGGAGAAATTTCAAAGAAAATTTGAGTTCCATTCTTGAAATATTTAGCTTCAGAAAACAAAGAATCAAAGAAAATATTCAAATTTTCTACTAGAACGAATTTCTTTGAGAATTTTTTGAAAAAAGGGCAGAAACCATCCAACTTCTCCTCCACAATGATCTCATTGCTGTTCCAACCAACAAGAGCTCTCAAAGGACCTGCAATAACATTTCTGATGTTGTTGGGAGGTTTGTGGAGAATTCTGAACTCAAAAGGTCCTTTGTGCATCACTTCCTTGTCTTTTTCCCAATCAAAAAGGCTAACAAATAATTGGTTAAAAAATAAATAAAAAAAAATTAATAAAATATTTATATATATATTGCAAAAAAATTAATAAAAATTATAAAAATAAATAGTGAAATAAAATGAACTTACGATGAACTTGCTGTTTTCCCAAAGTGATTCAGTTCAACCAAATAAACTTTTTCTTTAATATAAACCTATTTTTTAAAATTGATAATAAAAAAATTATTGAAGATTGATAATAAAAATTTTTTTTTTTTTAAATGTCGGGATTATTACAAAATCGATGACATAGCTGTTTATTTTTATTTTGTCTTTTATCTTTTCGAAAAAATCGAGGATCTCTTTTTTAATCTTCATTTCATTTCGAACCAAATATGGAACAAAACAAGCTGTTTTAAAAATAAAATAAAATTAAAAAAAAAAAACAAAATAATACAAATAAAAAAAGAAAAAAAATAAAAAAATAAAAAAAATAAAAATAAAAAAAAATAAAAATAAAAAAATGATCAAAAAAAATAATTATTACCCTTGTAATATTGAGTAACACCCGTCAATATACCATCACTAACAAAACCTCTAAATTCCAATTCTTTTTTTATTTTATGAAAAATAATTATTTAATAATTAAAATTAAAAAAAAATTTTTTTTTTGTTAACCTTGATCCATTTCTACCCATTCTCTTATTACTAAGTTCATCGACCAGTTTTCTGGGTTGATCGTCCTTCTTAGTAAATCTTGGTAGGATCTCTCGGAATGCTTCAACATGAATACTGCATCTTTTCCACTTTTGCTTTTCATACTATTATAAAAAACAAAAAATATAAAAAAATAAAAAATATAAAAAAATAAAAAATAAAAATGAAATAAAAATAATAAAAGTGAAAAATAAAAAATAAAAAAAAAAAAAAATAATAAAAAAGAAAAAAAAAAAATAAAAAATAAAAAATAAAAAATAAAAATAAAAATGAACTTTAATTTAAAAATTTCTTTAAACATCTAATTGTTTAAAAAAATTTTTTTACCATTTAGCGCAACACCTTATTATTGCTATAACTTGTAATATTTCGTCTATGTAAATATTATCTTTTTCTACACCTAAACTTTTTAGTTCCTCGTTGACCAAATCTTGTGTTTGTTGCAATTGATATCTTTTCAAATGAAAATAAGATAAGATCTGTTCGGATTCTTTTTTATTTACCTTAACGCTACATCTTTGGGTGATCTAGTTGATAATCTTACAAAAGCAGATTCACATCCAAGTTTTTCAATTTCTATTTATGAAATTAAAAAACTATTTTTAATTTGAATGTTTTAAAAATTGATTCTAAAAATAGAAATTAATTTAAATTTTAGTAAAACTTTTGTTCTGTTTTTGGTTGTTTTTAGGTTGTGAAAATTACCTAATTGTATTCTTTCTTCTAATCTTTCCAACATCTTTTCTTTTTCTCCTTCTATTCTCTTTGTATTTTGCTTCAAATCTTCATAGAATTGGGTAATAAGAATGCCCTCTTCTAATGTTAATTCCAAAAATGATGTCTTGAAGGTGAATTCAGATAAAGAAGGATACCTTGAAAAATTTTTGACAAAAGATTTGAAATTATTGTCAATTTTGAAGAAATTATGATGTATAGTTTTAATAATACCATTCTTCCAAATCCAGAGGATCTTTTTCTAATTTCATTTTGTTTATGAAGCTTATTATATTTCCGTAAAAACAATCAAAATTTTATTTAATTATATATGCTATTGATAAAGTAAAGATATGAAGATGATAGGAATCAACTTTTGAATAGTTGATTAATTATACTTAGAATATAAATAAATTTTTTATTCATAATCAAAAGGGAGTTCAGATAGTTTGATGTAACCTCTCATCAATTCATCATCAGTTATTTCAAAAAGATTAGAAAGTTCAGTGTGGGTATGCTTGACCAAAACGGATAAACTGTAAGCATCATTGCAATTTTTCATCATGTAGATGTTTCTCCAAAAAGCCTCTGCCAAAACGATATCATTAGATTTCAAACCTTCATCATAAGCAATGAATGTTCCGTGATAAATATAGGCGAATTCTTTCAATTGTTTGGAAAGAGCAAATGGATTGGTGAATCCCAATTTGATCAATCTATCTTCTGTATCCAAGAAGAATGTATCGAGCAATTCTTGTCTGAGATTTTCATCCTTTTTCATTGCTTTGATTCTTACATTCACCAACCACATGTTGTATAACATCATAAGCCACCAATTATTAAAAGTGATTTTCTCTTCATCCAACAACTGATTGATATCTGTCTTTGTAACTCTTTGGTAGATCTTTTCATAGAGCAATTTAGAAGATCTGATGACGTATTGTTTTCTTTCCAAATTGTTTAATACCCAATTCCATGGCAGATATGGATTTCTTTTCTCATATTTTATTGCTATCTTTTTAATATGTTGTTGAAAATCAGACAATAAAATATTTTTTTATTTAAAAAAGTATAATACTCTATCTTCTATTTTATCTCCTTCCACATATCTATCATTTGTAAACTTTACATCTCTTTCATCTCCAAAATATCTTTTATTTGAATAAAATAAATTGATATTATTCTTTAATGGTATATATTTATTGAATATAAGAGGTATTGATGTTGATTTTGTTTTAAAAATTGAAGAAGTTATTTTGATATTGCAAAAATTTTTCATTTTTTTTTTTTTTCAACACTTATTTATTCTGCAATGTTGTTGATCAAAGATAAAACATTTTTCTTCAAAAATAAAATCAAAATCGACACTTTCAAGTTTATAAATGTTCAATGAATGATGTCAAGTATTTAAGTTTCAAACTAAAGAAAAGGAAAAATAAAAAAAAATTGAAATTATTTATTTTAAAACAATAAACTCAATAATACAATCAACTCAAATATTAGCTCGTTAATAACTCAATTCTAGAAATGTCAGATCAAAATAATGAATCTCAACAAAAAAATAATACCTCTACAGAAAAGACAAACAAATACAATGGCACATATCAAGGAAAGAAAACATTTGCAGGTAAAAACAAATGGGATACAAGTAATAAATATTCTTCTAGATTTGACAAAAACAAAAAGTATCCAAAACCCTATAAAACTAAAAAATGGCCAAGTCCATCATCTGAATTCCCAAGTTCATTCACCAAAAACGATTTTTTGAAATATTATTCTCCAACAGAATCTCCATTCAAAAAAGATTATTATCCAGAATTAACTATATCAACAACATCTTTGACTCCATTATCCTTATTACCACTAGAACAAGTAAAAAGAAAATTTTTTTTCTAGAGATTACTAACAAAAAAAAAAAAAATTTATACTGAATATATTAGTTTGGAAAGAAGAAAGATGGAAAGAATTCAGAAAGTAATAAATTTATAAAACTTTAATAAAGCTATAAAAAAATTCAGCATTTATTTATATATAAATTTTGACTCACAAAGAAATACAAAATTTTTGAAACAAAAATATATATTGTGTTTTTTGTTATAATTCATAAATCATCATTATTATGCTCCGATTTAACGATATGAACGAATATAATTCTAATCTCTAATTCACATTAATAGATCCTGAGTGGTCTACTCAACCAAAGGAGAATATAGAAACAGGAAATTTTGTGGATGGAAAATTCCTTATGACTTCCAATGATACTTTGGAGGTGGAGACATCTGGCGAATTGGTGGTGGAGAATAAAAAAGCGATCTCCTCAGTGACATCCAAAGAGGAGAAAAGAGAGGAGATCCATTTGAAATTGGATGAAGAAGAGTTTTCCTCAGATGAATCGATAGATCTGAATGATATAGATCTCAACAAGGTGGTATCATCAGTAGTGGGATCAAATAATTACAATAACAACAACAATAACAGTCATGGTAGCAATAATGAGAACAAAGTAGAGAAGAAACATGTGATTCATCCCTCTCATTTGCTTGGCAACATCTCTCCTAGGAAGATCCAACAGATCGATCCAGAGCAGCAAAAATGGATTTACATCGATCCCCAGAACAACACCCAAGGACCCTTCTTGGACGAGAAGATGGAGACCTGGAACAAAAAGGGGTTTTTCCCACAGCATCTCCTGTTGAAAAGATTGTTCTGGAACGACTACATCAAGCTAAGCTTTCTCATCACCTTGGTACAAAACGAATCTCCTTTCTCCTCCAAATTTGCACAAGATGATCTTTCGGAATATCAAGTTTCCTCCTCCTCTTCTTCTTCCACAGGAGGAACTATTTTCCCTCAATCCTCCTCCGAAACTTTCGGGCTTGGTACTGTTTTGCCTTTCAATCTCAGCACCAGCAACAGCAGTCTTAGTTTGTCAGGCTTCAACAATAAAGGTGGCGAAGATTCTAACAAGGAGAAATCCGATCCTTTTTTGCAGATTAAGGGTGTTTACAACGTTGATGATCTCGAAAATACCAACGACGACAATGTTGACAACACTGATCCTCAGGTCCTCAGCTTTATCCACAAATCTTCTGCTCCTCCTCCCTCCTCCACCAACCCTTCTCTTCACAAAAACATCTCCATCAATGATTTGCAATCTCAAGAAGAAGACAAGCAAATCAAACAAAAAGAAAAGGTCGTCATCAACATCCCCAAAAAACCCCATGACAACAAAAAGAACAACAAAAGCAACAAAACTGCTCATCCTTCTAACAAAACAAATAACAAAACTACTCATCCTTCTAACAAAACAAATAACAAAACTAACAATGACAATAACAACATTAACAATAACAATAGTAATAATAACAATAATAATAATAATAATAACAAGAATAATATTAATAATATCAATAATAAAGAAAGCGCCAATCAGTTTTTTCCTCCTTCCCAAGTCATCATTAATCAGTCTAAGGTTTCTGGCAAAGGAGGTGATAACAAGAAAATCGACTATGGAAACCTTTTTCAGGTGACGGAGCCTAATTTCGAGGAAGAAGAAGAGATTTCATCTAATGCTATTTATCAGAAACAAAAACAGTAAAAAATTTTTCTAATTTTTTTGGTTTAGAAACTCCTTTATTTATCAATTTTATTTACATAAATTTCAATTTTATTTTTTATTTTTTTAATTTATTTTTTTTATTTTTATTTTTTTAAAATTTTTTTTTTTTTATTTTTGAAGACAACCTGAAGAAGAAGAAGAAAAGAAACCAGCATGGAATCTTCCAGAGGCAAAACCTTCTCAAAAATTAAATTTCAAAAAAATAGCCAAAGAGGAAAAGCAAATCAGGAGGTTGGAAAACATTGAAACGGAGAGAATTGAAAGACTTGAAGAAGCAGAAAGGTAAAATTTTTTTTATTTAATTTTTTATTTATTTTTATTTAATTTTTTATTTTATTTTTATTAATTTTTATTCTAAAAACATTCATTATAAAAGAAAAAAAAATTCAATCGTATGGAACACCAACAGTGGGAATTCTGGTTTATCTTTAAAACAAATCCAACAGTTAGAACATAAAGTAATATTATTTTTCATTTAATTTTTGTTTTAGTTCATTTTTTAAATTTCTTTAATTTTTTGTTTAAAATTTGATTTATAATTTCCATTTTTATTAATTTTTTTTAGGAAAGAAAGAAACAAGAAAAAGAAAAACTTCAAAAAACAAAAAATGTAGCTACAAACAACCTATCATCTAGCATCTGGGGCCCTTCCAAAAATTCCTCCCAAAAATCCAAAACAGAAGACGATGATGACGTCAAAGAACTCTTGTGGGGCGGCGAGTCTAGCTCTCACAGCAGCGGAGGAGGTGGATCCGCTAACAAAGAAGAGTTCCCTAGCTTTTCTTCCAATAAAAAAAAACCAAAACCCAAACAGTTCCTCCTTTTAACTAAAACTCCTCCTAATAAATCTAATAATAACAAAAATAACTCAAATACTAAATCTGATAATTCTCCTCCCAATAAAAGTAATAAAACTGCTCCTTCTAACAATCCTCCCAAGAAACAAAATCCTCCGAATAACCCCCCTCCTAGTAATACTCCTGCAAACAACAGCTCTAGCAGCAAACCAAAGCCTAAGCCTAAGAATCCTGTTGACACCAATCCTCCTTCTCCTATGAAAAAAAAAAAGAAAAAAATGATTCCTGTTGATCCTTCTTTGTTGATTAATTTTTAATTTACTTTTTTTTGGAAAATCTTTGATATTAATATTATTTTTTTATTTATTTTTTTTAATTAAATTTTTAAATTACATTAAATTCAGATTTGTTCTTTATTCGAATTTGGAAAAGAATTGATTTATAAAAGATTGTTGCTTTTAAAGGAACTCATACTCATGAATGAAGATCTAATTGGAGAAGCAAATATCTATTAAATCATTTTTTTGAAAATTATTAGAAAATTTCTGCTTGTTGTTCCTTAATAGAGACCATTTGAGATATTTGAAAAAATAAATTTTTCACATTTTTTAATTAAATTAATAAAAGATTACTAAAGCTTTCTTGGATAGAGATGATAAAAATAATTTTAGTCATGTCACTAAAAGATCGCGAGATATAACTTGAAAAACTATTGAATATTAGATTTTATACTAATATTCAAAACGATCAAGGGAAATTATTTATATATTCTTTAAATATCAAGAATTTTTTGAATAATGAGAATTTTGTTCAGATTGTAGAATGCAATTGCAATCCTTAAAATAAAATTGAGAAAAAAAATAAAAATGGAAGAAAATATCAAAGATATTTTATTTATGCCTTACTATAGAATAGAAAAAGCTTCTTTATCAAGATTATTAGGAAATGATTTGAAAGAGAAAACAATGTAAAATTCTTTGTTTTCATTGACAATATTTTTTATTGAAGATAAAAAAAGAAACTCAAAATAATGAAAAATAGATAGATTATGGATGTGGATATGGTTATATTACTTTCAATTTATCGAAATATTGTAAAAGAATATGTGGGATAGATATTTCCGAAGAAGAAATAATGGTCTCAAAACAAATGAAAGGAGATAATATAGATTTCCATGTGAGAGATGGAACAAAGGAAGTGGAATTGGGAGAATTCGATATAGTGTTTTCTTCCTTTGTAGTTCAATTTGCAAAAAATAAAGAACAAATGAAAGAATTTGGAACATCAATGTACAAATCTTTAAAAGATGGAGGGATGGTATGTGGAGTGACTGTAAAAGAGAAAAAAAAACTTTTTTTTTTTTGAACTTTGTTTTATTATCAATTAGGCAAATCCATTTTTAAAACCATCTGATCTGCCTTATCTATTAAAATATGGATATGAGATAACAATGCCAGAATATCCTAAAGAAGGATCAGAAAGAAACATTAGATTATTCGATCCCTACAAAGAAAAAGAAGAGGAGAATACAATCAAAAGACTCATCAACTACTATCTCCATCCTGATGTCTTCAAAGAAGCATTTCTGGAATGTGGATTCACTGAGTTCGAGTGGGTAGATGTGGAACTGGATGAATCTCTTCAGAAATACAAAGAAGATCTTCAAGATTACTTTGATCATCCAAACGCAATAATGTTTCGTGCATACAAGAAGAAATAAAAAATGTTTATTTTTATTACTGTAAAAATATTAAAATATTTAAAAGAATTTATTCATTTGAAAGGATAAATATTTTTAATAAAATTTTTTTTTTCGTTTGTTTTTTCTGGAGATTAATTTAAGATGTCTCTTTTTATTTTCTCAATCGTCTCAGTAACTTGATTGTCAAGAAAACCTTCAATGGACAAGACATCATGATAAGTTTTACAAGCATCCAAACGGATTTTCTTTTTTAAATCTTTGTCAGTTATGAAGCCGTACTTGAATGAATTGTCCATCATCAATAAGAGATCAGAAACGCTCATGTTCTTTTCTGTGTGGATGATGTAATACTCATCAGAAAGAGAAATGTCACACATCAATGTATTATCAGTGCAAGGGACAATTGAAACACCTTGAGGAAAAAAAAATTTGAAAAAATAAAAAAAATAATATTAAAATATAATTAATAAAAAATAAAAAATATAATATTAAAATCTAATTAATAATTAAAATTTTAAAACTTTAGATTTAACAACAAAATTTAAAAAAAAAAATAAAAAAAAAAATGATTATAAATTAAAATTAAATTAAAAAGAAAAAAATAGTAATTAATCAATAAAATAAAAATATATTTTAAAGAAATAAAAAACCTTGTTGATGAAGAATATCAATAGGATGCTCAACGGTGGTTTGACAGAATTTGGTCAAGAGATTGGAAGAAACGCAAACCTCCAAAGCCAAGTTTTGCTTTTTAACTTCCTCCAACAACTCGAGATCGTTGATGAGAGCAACTCCGTGTCCTATTCTGTTCACCTTTCCAACTTCCATCGCTGATTTGATGGAAGAAGGTCCATCTGATTCTCCTGCATGACATGTGCTCTTTTTTATAAAAAAAAAAAAATTAATTGAAAAAAATACTAAAAAAATAATAATATAAAAAATAAAAAATAAAAAAAAATAAAAAAATGAAATGATTAAATTGAAAAAATTAAAATACACTGTCATTTATTAAAAAATAAAATGAATAATATTTTTAAAAATTTTTTATGGAACAAAAATAAAAATACAAATTAAAATGCTGATAGAATAAAAAGTCAAAAAAAAAATACAAATTAAATACACTGTTATTTTATAATAAATAAAAAAACACCAAAAAATTTTAATAAAAAAATAATTTATTGATGTAAAATGAATCATTTAATTAATAAAAAATAATAAAAACACGTAATAAATTTTTTTTTACGAATAAACCCCCTTTCAAAATGATTTCATATGCTTCTTTGTGAACTAAAATCAACAAAAAGGATCAAAAACAATATTCAAAAATTATAATATGAACGAAAAGTATACTGCTTGGTGAAAACCCCAATTCAGGTCCTGCAAGATCTACAATGAAAATTTTTAACAATTTTAGTTTATATTTTATTTTTATTTTTTATTTTTATTTTTTATTTTTTTTATTTTTTATTTTTTTATTTTTTTTATTTTTTATTTTCTATGTTTTTGTTTTTATTTTTATTTTTATTATTTTCTTTTTCTTTTTAGATGATACTATAGAAACTTTAAAATCATTAGAATATGAACCTCTCATCGTCAGAAAAAGGGTGATTAACAGGTGGAGATTAATCACCTTATTAGTTTTGAATCCCAGTTTGGTTGGATTGAGGAAACAAAACCAAAAACTTTCAAAAAAATTGTATTAAAAATTAAATATTAAGAAAAATTATTGAAAGTTTTTATATTTGAACATTTTTTTTTATTTGATTATTATTTTTTAAAAATTATTTTATTATAATATTAATTATAATAAATTTGTCGTTATAGTATTCAAAAAAAAAATGGAGCAGGAGGAGAATAGGATATGTTGTTTTTCAGAATCGAAATCATACTTTAAATTCCCCATAATATTGGATCTTGTAAATCATCAAATAAAAATATTTAAAGGAATTTAATGAATATTTCTTCACATATCAAATTTCCTCTTGGAAGATATCAGATAGATCGAGATCAAAGATATTATCGATCATAATAATCCTTTTGATATGTAATTCTCAATTCAAATTTTGAATTTTTATCTTGATAATAAGCTTGTTATATTTCAAAGTTGTGATAATCTCAAGAATGATAAATGACGATGGAATCTCCCACGAATTAAATCCAAATTATAACAATCAAACAACTGATGGAACAGAAGTGATGATAAGATTCATAGGGATATTTGGATCAATACCTTTATTGATCTCGAATTCATCAGAACAGGTAAAAAATATTCAAATTTAATTCTATTTTTTTTAAATTAATAATTTTAAAAAATTATAAATTAAATTCAAAAAATAAATAGACATGTCCAAAATTTACAACTTTGTTAGCGGATAATAATTTATAACTAACAAATTTTGAACTGTTGTAAAATTTTGGACATCTAAAAAATAAATAAAAATTTTTTTTTTTTAAAGCATCCAATTATTTTTTCTTCTGTTTGAAACTAATGATAATACCATACCTAAAAAACATTAAACACCATCCCCTGCACGGATTCTTAGGTCTATCGCTTCTCCTTATATTCTTTATCATTTTAATTTTGATGATCATAACTCTTGTTCGGAAATTATTTTTTAATTCCCAAGAATATCAACATCAAAAGCTTTTTCGGCGAAAAAAATAAACAACAAAGATTGATTCTCTTCATTTGGATGATTTTCATCTTGATTGATGATGGTTCATCTGAAGAAGTTGATTCAAGTTTTAAGAATAAATTTAGAAAAATGTTTTGTGTTCCCTTTCAAGAACTAAAGGAAAAACGTAAAAAAAAAAATTCCAAACTTTAAAATTACCAGAATCCAAGTCTCTGATCAATAAAAAGAGAGTGATTGAAAGATGGAGGTTGATCATTTTATTAGTTTTAAATCCGAGTTTGGTTGAATTGAGAAAACAAAACATACATCAGAAAACAATAAATTAAATTGAAAATTTTAAAATAATTTCATCTTAATTTTAGGTTCAAAAAGAATTTTTAATTTTGAAAAGATATTTTTTAAAAATGATTTTCTCCAATGCAATTACACAAAAAGAAACCTAGCCTAGGTTCTAGTGAATGACCAAAGTGGCATTTATCAGCACAAGTGATACAAACTCCTTGATCACAAGAAATACAACTGTAGTAGATTTGTTGTACTAATGCAAAAAGAGGAAATAAAATAAAAAAATTTTAAAAATAAAAATAAAAAAAATAAAAAATAAAAATTTAAAAATAAAAAAATTTAAAAATAAAAAAAATAAAAAAATAAAAAAATAAAAAACAAAAAAAAAATCAAAAAATAAAATTATAAAAAAAATATAAAATAAAAAAATTAAAAAATTCAAAAAAAATACCATCAGAATTTTCTTCAAGAGTTTGAGTAAAAGTAGAAGAGCACACTTGTTTGCTTGTGCACTCGTCAATCTTGAATTTGTGGTTTTTGGGGTTTGGAGACTGTTTGGGCAAGTATTTGCTGAAAGGCAAAGAAGTGAGAAGTTTTTCTTCCTTCAAAAAAACCAAGAAATCATGAAAAGAGTAACCTGAATCGTTTTCAACTTTTGGATTCAATCCTAAAGAAATAAATTTTTTTTCAATAAATAAATTTTTAAATTATTTTTATTTTTCAAAATTTATTTTTTAATAAATTTATTT
>JAMYWO010000538.1:0-16347 GCA_024220525.1 Cochliopodium minus | reverse complement strand
TACCTTTATTGGAATGATCACCAATCATACTATCAGCAATATGAGAGATTCTCAACATTTTCATCACTTCTTCCACTCTTTCTTTCTTTTGTTCATCACTCATCACTGATGGTAATCTCATTTGTGCTTTTTTAATTATAAAAAAATAATAAAAAATAAAAATAAAAAAAATGATAAATAATAAAAAATAAAAATTAAAAAAAAAATGATAAATAAAAAATAAAAAATAAAAAAAATTTTTAAAAGAGAAAAGAGAATTAAAGAAAATACCAGCAAAGAATAAATGTTCACGAACAGTGGAGGTGGCTAACATGAGATCATCTTGTAAAACATAAGCAGAAACACGTTTCCAATCTGTGCCTTTTTCTTTTCCATTCACTTTCACCACTCCCTCTATTTTTCCCATATTCTTTCTTCCTGCCAATATATCCAAAAATGTCGTTTTCCCTTTTTTTTTATTTTAAATGAATTAATTAAAAAATAAATAAAAATGTCAATAAAATTAAATGAAATATCAAAAATTAAAAATATCAATAAAATTAAAATAAAATGAATAAAATAAAAATTAAAAGAAAAAAGTGAATTGAGAGAAAAGAGATTACCAGCACCAGATTCACCCAAAATAGCAGTCACTTTACCTGGTACTGCTTTTCCTGATACTCCGTGTAAAATTTGCAAATGTCTATATTTTCCTTTTAAAAAATAAAAAATAAAAAATAAAAAATAAAAAATAAATAAAAAATAAAAAATAATAAAAAATAAAAAATAAAAAGTAAAAAAAATAAAATAAAATGAATATAAATAAATAATAAAATAATAAAAATAAATAATAAAATAATAAAAATAAAATAAATAAAATAAAAAAAATAAACCAGTAACAGGATTTTTGACGGTGAGAGAACAACGAATGTGATGCCAAGAAAGGGTGAGGGGGATGGAAAGAGAACCGAAACGCATGTATTTTTGATTTTTCTTTTTCCAACTTACCATCATTATTATTGATGCCGCCCCTATTATCAATAAAAGTCCAAATGCACTCCCTCCTATCGCCAACTTTGCCCACCATGGAAAACTTGCTACTGGTGGTGGTCCTTTTTTTTTATTAGGATAAAACAAAATTGTCAAAAAAAAAATAAAAAAATAAAAATAATCATAATCATCATAATAATAATTATAACAATAATAATAATCATCATCATAATCTTAATCATAATCATAATAATAATAAAATAATAAAAAATAATAATTATAAAAATAATAATAAATAAATAAATAAATAATAAATAAATAATAATAATAAAATAAATAAAAAATTATAACAATAATAATAAAAATATAATAACAATAACAATAACAATTATAATAATGTTAATAATAACAATAATAAAAAAAATTATAATAAACTTTTAAAAATAAAAATATTATCAAAAATTAGAATATTTATTAATATTTTTAATAAAAAAAAATGAAAAATATTTATTTTAAAAAAAAAAAGGAAAAGAGAATACCAGGTAATTGACATTGATAAGCTTTACATTGGGTGGTGAAAAGACCACTATTTTGTTGAAGTTGCAAAGAACCATCCAATGAAACTATTATCTCCGCACTTCCTTCTATCGAATCTATCACTTGTTTCGCTATTGATCCACACCATCCCGTGCCTTATTTAAAAAAATTGTTTAAATATTTTTTATTTTAAATATTTTTTATTTTAAATATTTTTTATTTTAAATATTTTTATTTTTATCTTATCAATTTTTAAAAAATTTATTTTTATTAATTTTTGGTTTTAAAATAAAAATTTTTGATAAATTTTACAATCACACAAGATGTTATCACAGTTAATGTACTGTTGGTTGCTGGAAATGGTTTTGGAACATCCTGTAGCAGAACAATTAAATACTCGAGGTGCTGAATCTGGATGCAAATATGTTGTAATTCCGCACACTCCAGTTGAATCTTGACCTGCTTCCCATTGACTTTTTTATTGAAGAAAAGATAATTTATTTTTTTCATTATTTTTTATTTTTTATTTAAAATATAAATTAAATAATAAAAATTTAAATAAATAAAAATATTTTTGGGCGAATTAAGCTGACTTATTTCATAAATAGGCTTTAATTAATAATTGAATTAATATTTAAAAAAAAAAGAAAGGAAATAATAATGTTTTCAAAAAAAAAGAATATTTGTTGCATTTTCATTCAAATTTATAAAATTTAACCAACAAATTGAAAAAATTAAATTTATTTTTACCAGTCAATTACAAATGAACCATTTCCAAACAAACTTTGTGTATCTCCTGTTGGGTAACATTCATAAGTTCTTCCATTTGTGATGTAAATAGATGTATCACAAATAAAATCTGGTTCTGCACAATGTCCGATCCTACATGATCGACAATCTACTCCTTGATAATCTAATTTTCATTTAAAAGAAGATAATATTGATTGTACAAGTAAAATAAATAATCAAGAAGAAGAAAGTGAAAATGGAAAAGAAAATTATTTTTATTTTTTGAATTTTACTCTGATTGCACAAACATTTTGCATCAACAGGAGGTGGTCCCTCTTGCCAAGGAATATAAATTCCATTATTATGACCTATCAGTTTTTATTTTAAAAAGGAATCAAATTGTATTTGTTATCTTCTTACAATTCATGCATTCATAATCGTATATGCAAGTTTCATTGAATATATTAGCTCCTAATGCACTACAAAATAGCAAAATCAAAATCAAAATAAACTTAAAACCCATTTTTTTTTTGGTGAAGTTTTGATTTTTATTTAAAAATTATTCTTGTATCAATCAAAAAAAAAATAAGAAAAACAAGAAAAAAATAGATTGTTTTAAATAGTTTCCATTATTAGCTTTATTATAGGTAAATTGAGCCAATAAATATTGAATATAAAGAAAACTTTCTTTTTATAAAATTTAATGTTGATTTAATTCGTTGAAATTTAATTTTTCTCTAATATTTCATCATTGAAATTACCAATTTGTCTCATTTGAACATAAAACTTATCTTCAGGAAATGATAGGAAAAAAATCCAAAAAATGGTTTGCTATCTCATTAAAAGAAAAACTAAAACTGAAATTAATTATAGAAATGTAAAAGGCCAAAATAAATTTTAAATTATCCCATCATTCGCTTCTATTGAATTTCAAAAGATTATAAATTATGTTTTGAATATAATAATAAAAAAATTAATTATAATTAATAAAAAAATTTTTTAAAAAAGTTAATCGTTTTCATTCTTGAGATCTATTAAATTAATAACATCTTTATCACCAAAAGAGAAAATTTTGGACAGTTTCAATGAAAGAGTTTGTTTTATAATACTCTTATTTAAATTTATTTATTTTTTATTTTTTTATTACAATTTCAAGAAATAAAAGAGAATTAATTCTTTAGATCTTCAATTGTTTCTTCAAGAGATTTTATTCTCAAGTTTAAGCTGTTAATACTTTTTTCAAAAGAAGTTTGGATATCATTCAACTTTGAAAGAATTAATTGTTGAGAATCAAAAAGTTTGTAAAGAAAAGGTTTAAGATCTTCATTTTGAGAAGAAGGAGAAGTGTTTTGAGGATAACTTTGAGGATAGTAAGGATTAGAAATATTGTTGGGGTTATTTTGCTGGAAAGAATTGGGATCATTGTTAAATTGGGTGAGTAAGTTTTGAGGGCGAAATTGATTTTGAGAATAAGAAGGAACGTTTTGAAATGATTGATTTTTTTGAGAATAAGGATCTTGTTGATTGGATTGAAAATGATTGTTGATGATAGGATAGGGATTTTGCTGATAATAATTTCCATTATTTCCATTATTTCCATTATTTAATTGATTTTGTTGTCTTGGAGAGAGATATACCGATTCTTGTTGTTGTGGAAAGAATTGAGGATTGGATTGTTGTTTATGTAATTTATAAGGATCAATACCCTCCCTTTTATAAGAAAGATTGATGGAATCGTTTTGAAGAGAATTATTTCCATTTATTCCAGTGTTATAAGGAGATACCCTTGAAGAAGAGAGATTCATGTTTGAAAGATTTTTGCTTATTTGATTTGTGGAAGAATTAGAAGGAGGATATCCTTCTTTTGGTGGATATCCTTCTTTCAAGTTGGAAGGTGGATATCCTTCTCTCAAATTGGTTTGGGAATTTCTGGGGGAATTGGAATTTTCTCTGTAGGTTTTTTTTATATTTTCGATTCTGTTTTGAATTGTGGAGAGATTTTCTGTTTTGGATCTTTCCCTCCCTTTTATTTCATTCATATTCTTATTCATTGTATTATTATTCGAGTTATTGTTGTTGGAATGGGAAGTATAGTTGGAATCCCTCTTTTTTTTTTGATTTCTTTGATCGGTGCTTGAAAGATTTTCAATTTTGAGGAGGGGAACAAAAGTTTGTTTTTTTGTTGGAGAATTTTTGTTTTCTGATTCCAAATCAAAATCATCAGAAAGCAATTTATCTTCGCTGCTCGTCGATAAATCCTCCCGTTCATCTTTGTTTTCTTCTTCAGAAAAAGAAGAGAAATTTTCTTTGCTTTCTTTTTCTTTATCTTTATCGGTTAAAATGATGATAGAAGAAGCAGAAGGAGAGGAGGAGATAAAAGAAGGATTAATCTTCATTTCTTTGATGGGTGTTCTTATTTTCTTTACGTTCACATTTTCCACTTCATTTTGGTCGTCAAGAATTTGAAGGGCTTTCTTGGAAGACTCCCTCACAGAAGGAATTTTATCAAACTTTAAATCTTTAAGAGATTTGATGAGATTAGGAGAAAATTTGGATGAATTAAAACAATTGCTTCCCAATTCCTTCAAAAAAGAGAAAATCAGTTCAGCACCCTCTTTCCTTAAAGTCCATTCTGTTTTGTTTTCGATTGATTTGATCAAAATCTCTGTTATTTCGTTGAGATATTTTTTCATTTCCTCTTTTGTAACTTCAACCAAATTTCTGAGCACTCCAAGCAACTCTGCTTTTGCTGAAAAAACGTTTTGTTTGAAAAGGGACAAAAGGGGAGGTACTATCTTTGGTACATTTACTTCTTCAGGTTCACTTATAGAGATCAATGCTCCTATTGCCATACATCCTTTTTTAAAAAAAAGTTTTAAAATAATTGACTAATATTACAACATGAATAGAGTTTTCTTACCTCCTACTTGTCCATCTTTACCCTATTTATTTATTAAAAAAGAATTTTTAAAATTGAATATAAAAAAAAAAAGAAAATTGGAAAAAGATTACAGGCTGTCTTATCAATCCAAAAAGAGGCTTCAAAAAATTATCGATATAATTTACATTGGGATTGAGTTGGGGAAGAGAGAAAGAGGATTTGTTATTGAAACAAGATAATTGGCCTTTTATTTCATTCTTTGGATTTGTATTTTTGGCTAATATTGACAATGTGGATGCTATTGTTTGTTGGAATGTTGTTTCTCCTTTTTCAGATAGTAATGAAGAAAAAACCAAAGGAACTTTGGTAACATATTTACAAAGATCAGATGCAAATACTTTCGATAATAACTCGTAAATTTTAATCCATTCTTGCCTAACAAATACTGATTTATTTGTGGATCCTTCAATTTCTTGCAAAATTTTTTTAGTGAGTATTCCCAATTTTTCTTCTGTTTTTATTTCTTCATTTATTAGTTCATTTAAATCTGATTTTCCTTTTTCCAATGTATCTCTACTCTCCATTTTCTTCATTATATTCAAAATTTTCCTTTCCAATTCTAATGAATCCATCTTTTTATATATTCTAATAGCAAAATCTTTAAATTATTCCTTTTCTGATTTCAAATAATCCAAAATTTATTTCTATCTGCAGCAAATTGAAGTTTAATCCTCTCAAATTTTTTTTTATATTTATTTTTTATTGCGCCAATTTTAAATTAATGCATTTTGATTCTATTTTCATACAAACATGGTTTTTCCACATTGATTCGTATTTGATCATTAAAATAATTATAAAATACCGTTGAAGTTTATTTCAAATAAAAAAAAAATGTTTATTTATTTCTTCAACAAATCATCGTGAATGTGATAGAGATCTTTATTCCAATAATTAGAATCATAATTCTCAAAAAGATCATTTCTTTGTTGTTTTTCATGGTATTGAATGAAAAAATCACGAAATCCACCAGATAAAACATAGATTCCCTTTTCACTTCCTCTTTTATTCAAAAAACTCAATGCTGCTTCTTGGGAAGGTCCTTTTCCATACATATCAATAAAAATTATATTCTCGGTTTTTCCATATTTTTCCACTTGATTTCCTATATTAGAAAGGAATTCCTCCAATCTGATGTTTACTGAAGATTTTATGTTTCCTCCTTTTTAATTATTCAAATAAATAAATTATTATTGTACTTTTTTTTTATCATACTGAAATTATTACCTTGATACTCCTTTTCATTTCTGACCTGCATTGATTTTTTAAAAGATATTCAATTTTATTGAAGATAAATTTTTATATTTTCTTTTTCTTACATCTATCAAAGTTGGATTGTTATTTAATTTTTCTATTAATTCTGGGGAGGATATAAGAGAATAGTTTTTTGGGATAGAAAGAGAAATTCCAAATTTTTTTGGTAATTCTTTTACTTCAGCTTCTTCTTGTGATGAATCATCTGAATCACTTGAATCAGATGAAACACTTGATGATTCATCTGATGAACTATTTGATACTTCTTCCTCTTTTTTATTTTCGTTTTCTTTATCCATTTTAAAGGTTTTAATTTCTATTTTTTTTTTTATTAATTTAAATAAAATTGAAAAGATATATCAAAGCAACATAAGGAAGAAAATGAATGGATTATTTAAAATGGGATTTTCATATTTTTTCATATTTATTCTTCTCATTTTAAGTATCAGAACAAATTCGAATTTGGAGTAAAATTACAATCTCAATTACTCGATAACCTTTAAAATCACATTTTACCCTTAAATTAAATTATCTCAAATATATTAGTGAAAATGAACCAAATAATACAACAGAGATTATAACAAATAATACAATGGAATCTCCATCTGAAACATCAGAACCAACACCAAGTGAATCAGAAACACCAACAGAACCAACACCCAGTGAATCAGTAACACCTACAGAAACACCAACAGAACCTACAGAAACACCTACTGAAACACCCATACCTACTGAACAACCGACAGAAGAACCAAAGAAAATCTTTGTTATAAAAATAGAAGATGTGATGATTATGATTTCTGTTTCTTTATTAGCTTCTATTGTTTATATCACTTCTGCTAGCTTTATATGGGGTTTGTATTTTGGGAGAAGGCAATAAAGAAATTCTTGTATTTATTTTCAAATAAAATTTTATTTTATTCTTTTTATTTTTATTTTAAATTATTAATTATTTAAATTCATTTCAAAACTCAAAAAATGATTGATTCTCAATAAAATATGGAGAGTTTCTTTTGATAGTCCTAATTAAAAAAAAATAATTATTTAATTTGATCAATCCAAGAATTTATTTTCCTTCCAAAATTTATCGGAAATGATGTCAATATTCTCACAAACAACAACTTTTTCAGTTTTAGTCATGTTTTGGTTCTTAAAGGAATCGAAATAAGTGATAAGTTGAGATTTTTTGTAAATGGTGCTTCCTTTCTTGAAAATGGGAGGAAGATCATTGTAATTAATTTTGAATTCATTAAATAAAAGTTCGTTTTTATCTTTGGAAACTGTTTTTGAAAGTTTTTTTTCGGCTTCTGTTTTTGAGATTCCTGATTTTACCAAACACCAAAAACACGTGTTGTAAAGATTGTTTATGTGGCAATCTGCTTGCCTCCAAGAAAGATAATCTCTCAATACTTTTTCGTTTGGATAACATACTACTCTTGCATCAAAAATGGGTGGATATTTCAGTTTTTTATCTGTGAAATATTCGTTCCAATAAAAGATATACGATGCTGTAAATTGTGATGCAAATAAACTTATCAATTTATTTGCTCTTCTTTTATAAAGGGAAGTTGTTTTTTTCAAAACAAAACTATATTCATCACTATGTCCCTAATATTTAAAATTATATAGATCTAAATAACGTTATTAATCTTAATTAAATGATGATAAAGGATTATTATTTGAAAGGAAAGAAGTTTTATTTACAAAAGAAATTATGATATCTTGAAATGCTTTAAATGTTTCTTCAGCAGCTCTATTCATTAAATTCAATCCATTTTCATCATTAGGTTTTGTAAATTCATGTTCTTCTGTAAATTTGTGAAAACCTTTTCCATCTATTCTTACAACCAAAAAACAATGAGGTAATAATTCTTGATCAGTTGAATTTTCGAATTGTTTAACCTAAATATATATAAAATGAATTGTGGGAAAATCAAATAACATTTACATATTCGTATTCAGTGTTTGCCATTTTTCTTTTTTTTTTTTATAATTTAATAATAAATGAATTAATTTCAAAAAAAAAAAAAAAAGAGATTTTCTGAGATAATTCCTATTAAAAATTTTGATCAAATAATAATCTTTTGAGGGAAAAGATTTTTAGGATTTAAAAAGATAAAATTTCCTTTTTTTTTTTTATCAAATGTCAAAAAAAAGAAATTTCTTTTTATAAAAAAAATTTTAATTAATAATATTGGAAACATATTTCAAAAAACGGACTCGGTATGGTTTGGAAGGAATTGCACTTATACCTTGAGATCCATAACGTATAGACTTGATAGTATGTTCTCCCATTTTTTTGAGATCATAAGTAGTTAAAACATCAATCAATCCTAAAGTGTAAATGATCACTAAAGAGTGACCTCTTTGTTGCATAGCGACGGTAGCATATTCCCATTTCTTGTATTTTTCTTCTTCAGATTCGATTTGATTTGTTTGATTTGTTTGATTTTCATTTTTATCAATTTCAGGAGAATCCTCATCTTTTTCTCCACCGTTATCTGAAATATTGTTTGAAAGAGAAGAGGTTTGTTCGAGATATTCAACAGCATCCAAAATACTCAACATCCCACCAAAATGTTTTTTGAAAATGGAAATTTCATTGTTATCTTCCAACATGCACTGTTGATTACTCATTTTTTCGGTGGAAGTGAAATAAATTCCGACGAGAAGAGAATAATCACAAATGTTTTTGGATTGAAGCCAAAAAGTATCTTTTTCTAATTGTTCTAGAACAAGTGCTTTACGTGAGCTTCCCAAATTGATTTTATGATGAAAATCCAGGTCTTTTTTGGCCACTTCAGGATTGTTTGATGAGACATGCCTGTTTTGGGTAGATCCTTTCAAATCGTATTGTTCATTTATTCTTATTGTTGGATCAAAGACATTAGACATGATAACAAACGGAATAGATTTCCCTCCTGGAGGTTTGATTTGATACAGACCCTAAGATAAATTTGTTAGCAAATAAAATGAGGAAATTAAAAAGAATAAATTAAATTTTTACATAAAAACGAGGAAGGAGGGTATTCGGGTTTTGTTGAACATATTCGTAATAATCTTTGAGGTATGTTAATAAAAAGGATTCTTCAGCAGAAGGGAGAGTTTTGATAAAGTATTTTTGATCATGTGTTTTAAAGAAAAAGCTTCCAGATCTTCCTGTTGATACCACTTCATCCAGAGCACACAAATTACCTAGAAGGAGATTTCCAAGGATTTTTTTGGGACCCAAAGAGAACATGTACTCCTTTGCATCCACTTTGAATAAGTTTCTAATCTGTTTGAAAATGAGAGGAGATGAATTGACAAATTTCCATACTTTTCCTTCAACAGATGGCAATTCTTTAATTAAAAGAAAGTTTGTTAAAAAGAATTAAAAAAAATTCTGATTTTACCAAATTCAATCGATTGAGAAAAATCACTTTCGACAGGATTCCTTGTGGATTGAGCATTTATTTCAGCAACAGATCTTCCTATTCCCAACAAAATGTATTGGACCAAGATCCAATCTTTATGTCCAAAAGAAATAACCAGGCTCTTAGGTCTGTTGACAATGTCTATCTCCTTTTCATTTTCCATCCCACCCATCTCTTTATCAGATTCGATATCATTCTTTTCCTCATTTGATTTCTCTTTGTTCAAATTGATGAATTCTTCATTTTTTTCTTCTTCACCTTTGTCATTGTTGCTTTTGGATAAAAGAGGGGAAGAAGGATGATTGGAGAGTAATCCCAAACTTTGAATGAAATTAAGATTCTTGAGAGCTACCTTTTTGAATTTGTGGATATCAATGGAGAGATTTTCATTATTATCAAACATTTTGTGGAAGAGGAACTTTGGTAAATCATCAAATTTAATCAAATTCAATTTCTCTTCAAGAATACGATTAACACCATTAATGATCTCACGAACATCCTTCATTTTGATTTTACCATCATGATCACGATCATACAATCGAAAAGCAAATTCCAATTTTTCTTCCTGAGATCCTTTCATCATGATGCACATCGCACTGACAAATTCGTTTTCATCCATCACACCATCTCCTTTGTAATCTATCGCTTCGAATAAGGCATTTGCAAATTCTTCGTCACCAAGAACCATTCCCAGACCCCTCATGAACTCTCTTTTGTTTATCACCCTCCCATTTCCATTTTCTTCTTCTTCTACTTTTTTTTCGCTTGAAAAATTATTCATTACATTATTGTTGTTATTTTTATTACTATTACTATTATTATCATTGTTTTCTTCCTCCTCTTTCTTTGTTTCTCCTCCATCTTCTTTAAGATACTCTTTTTCGAAATTATTTACATTGTTTTTATTACTATTGTTGATATTGTTACTTGAATTATTTAAAGTATTTACATTTCCGGTAGTATTGGTAAGAACATTTCTATTTCGAGAAGTGTTCATGAGAAACATAGAATTGTGGCTATTTTTTTTATTATCATTGAAAAGATTGTTGTAATTGCCAATAGAACCAGTGTTAGTAGAAACATGATTAAGATGATTCACATTATAAGGCGAAGAAAAGGAATGTATTGAATCATGTTTAGATTTGGTGGGGATTTGAAGAGAAGAAAGATTATGAAACTGTTTTTTTATCAAAGAAATTTGTTCAACATTAAAGTAAGAGAGTAACGATACGAAAGAAGGTTTATGATCAAGAAGAAACTGTTGGAAATGAGTCGATTCTTTTCCGTTCACTATTTCAATGCCACTTTCATCTTCGTTGCACACGCTGATCTTTTCTCCTTTCATGATGAGTTTGACAGTGCCATCGTCTCCGATCACTTTTTTGAAGAGTTTTCTCTTATTCTTGTTTTTTTTCTCCTTTCTTTTCTTATCTTCTTCTTTTAAAATCATTTCTGTTATACTTTCCTTTTTCTCCTGGTTAACATTACTTTCTTTATTAGATGTATTATCTTTGTTATCATTGTCGATGTCTTTTGTATTCTTTTGGATTACATCAAGATTTTGGTTGTGATTGGGATCTTTTGTACTCAAAACTTCAGAATGAAGATTATTGGAAGAAATAGAAGGAGAAGAAGTTGGAGAAAGAAGAACATCAGGAAGAGAATGAAAGAAATGATTGTTTTTGTCTTTATGAGAATTGAGAAGAGGAAGATTATTATTTACAGAATATTTCTCTTTATTTACACTATCTTTCTCATCATTATTTTCAATCTCTATCTTTATATTGCTCACACTTTCATCTTTTATTTCTCCAAACAATTTTTTTTCGAATTCTTTTTCTTCATCTATCTTTTCATTTCTTTTGAGAGAAGGAGAAAATTGAAAAGTTTGAAATTTTGATTGATTTTGAATCAAAGTTAAGTTTTCTGAAAGATTTGTTTCGCTTGTACCCAAACAATCTGTTTCTTTTTTGATTGTTTTTTCTAAATCAGAATTAGAATTAGAAGAAGCAAGCAAAGGATTCGAGTCTATCAATGGATCAAAAGAATCATCAATTAACAAAGAAGTACCATTAAAGTCTTGTTGATTCTCACTTTCTCTGTTAGATGAATCATCAATTTTAAGAGAAGAGGATTTATCAAAGTGATTATTTTCTTTGTTGTGTACGAGAAAAGGACTGTAAATATCATCAATTTCATTATCATTCACATCTTCAAATTCATTTTCTGAAATGAAAGAAGAATGCACGGAAGAATCAATTTTATCTCTGGATGAATTGAGAGAAGAAGGAAGAGAGGAAGAGTGAGAAGAGCAGAGATCTTCGTAAAACTTGTAAAGCTGAGAAAGTACATGAACGAGCCTCTTTTCCATTCCATTTCTAATCATTATGTTGATGTATTCTTCTGCAGAGACAGGAATGACAGATACATTACGAGAGACGATTTTGGATAGAGAAGAAGAGAGATAAGGAAGAGACAAAGAATACTTTCCGATCATTTTGATTTTTCTGTAAGAATATTGTTCCAAAGGTTGATAAAGAAGCAATTTTACACAACAAGATATAACATCTCTTTCATCAATGAAAGGAACATTGAAATCAGATAAATTGGAGATGGGAAGATGTAGAGAACCCATCGTCTTTATGGAAGGTTCTATCAAATACTGCATAAACAAGTGAGAGTGTAGAAGAGAATAAGGAATTTCTTCTTCTTCAATCATCTTTTCTCTTATCATCTGTCTTTTGATTATCTTCAAAGATGCTCTGAACCCTTGTTCTGTATTACTTATAAAAGTAACTTTGCTCTTTCCACTTTCATTTCGAGAATTTCCATTTCCTTCTTCTTTGTTTCCTGTTTTCTCAATGTTGAGGGAAAAAGGATTTGATCCAAAAAAAGAAGAAAGGCTGTTGATTCTGTCCCAACTGGAAGGAGAAGTAGATGATGTTTTTTTGTTGTTATTATTTTCATTAGAGGGAAAGCCATTGGAAGGATTAGAAGAAAGAGTAGGGCATAGATGAAGGTAATCACGAAGGTAACTCAGAGAAAAAAGATGTTCAACTCCTATCACCTTTAAAACACGAAGAATGATTTGAAAATATTTTCTTTTTTCCAAATTTTCATCTGCAAAAAAGGGAGGAAAGAAAACTCTTTGAACTCCATTGATTCCTATCAACAAACTGTTTTCAAGTGATTGTTTACTGTATGAATCTACTCTGATTGTAATACATCCCATCTTTTCAAATTTTTTTTCTCTAATTGATCCACTGTCATACTTGTTTGCAAATCCTAAAATCAAAAAGTTTTACTTTAAAAAATTAAACAAAAAAGTTTAAAGCTTACCTTTGTTTGGAATGGCAATATGAACATGCCCATAAATAGAATTTTTATTCAATTTTTCAACTAATTTCTCAGTAAAAAGGGTTCCATCATCAAAGACTAAGATACTGGGTATTCTTCCATCCACATTAAATTTTTTCACCTTCCATATTTTCATCATGTTTTGAAAAGCAAGTTCAAAATCTTCGAAATTAAAGAAGATATACTATTTGTTTAAAGTAAAAGATAATTAAATAAGATTATTAAATCAAAAAAATTATAATTTAGCAAAAAAAAAATTTAGAAAAATAAAAAAAATAAAAATTAAACAAAATATTAATTAAAATTAATATACAGGATATAATTTCTCTGTTTGAATTGTGATTGCAGAAAAAGGAGAACAATTTGGCAAAGGAAGTTGAAGATTAGGCTCTTTTTTGATATCCAAAATGGAAGTAAAAGAAAGAAAGGGAATGGGCGAAAGTTTAGATGATTTGTTCATGAAAATGAAATAAGAGCTTGTGATATACATCTTTCCGGAATAGGCTTTCTGTCCTGCAAAAACATGACAATCAAAATCTATAATAAAAAAAAAAAATTAGAAAAAAAAAATGTAAAAAAAAATTTTTGAAAAGCAAAAAAAAAGGATTACAATCAATGAGAGATTCTGATTGAGGGAGTGTTGGAAAAGAAAGACGAAGGTGAGAAGTCTCTTTAGGATATTTAATTTGTCCCAAAAGAGAAGAAAGAGGTCTTCCTGCAATCAAAATGTCTCCCTGCAAGTTTCTCCTCTCCCACAAGAAATGGATGATATTGTAAACACCATCCAAGTTGAAAGGGAGATGGAAACTGTATCTCTTTCCATTCTTCAGTTCTATTTTCATGGAAGGAATCTCTTTCATATCACTGAAAAGGTTGATATTGTTCCCGTTTGTATTTCCATTGTTGTTAATTAAATTAGAAGGATGAAACTTGGAAATATCAATCACATCTTTCAACAAAAACAAGAAATCATAACCAAAAATATTCCCTTTGAATATAAAACTCTTCTCAAAGATGTACAGCTGCCCGTACACTGCCTTTGCAGAGTTTAAAGTAACACAGCTACAGTCGTACTCTTCCAAGAAAGATTCTTCCTTTTTGATTCCGTATTGGTTCTTTATGAATTTGATATAGTTGTCCATTTCTGTTTCTTTCATTTTGATTCCTTTACTTCCTTTTGAGGGAAGAGAACTCAAAAAATCTGATTTCACTTTTAATAAAACATTTTTAATTTTAAAATTAAAAAAATAAAAAAAAATAAAAAATAAAATTATAAAAAAAAAATAAAAAATAAAAATAAAAATAATAAAATAAAATTAAAAATAAACAAGATAAACCTTTTAAAGAACTTCCTATAAAAGATCGGTTTCTTCCCATCTCAGACATTTTGGTGCTAAAGCTAACAACCCCTATTAAAAACAAAGATTAAATGAAATTTTTAAAAAACAAAATAATTAAAAAACACATCACTGTTGTTAGAATAAAATATAAAACAAATTGTAAAAAAGTTATTAAGAGAAAAAACAATATTACAATAGAATAAAATTAAAACAAATTGTAAAAAAGAATAATTAAGAAAGAAAGTAATTAAAAAAACAATATTACTGTTGTTAGAATAAAATTTAAAAATAAAAAAGAATGATTAAAAAAGAATTAAAAAAATAAAACAATTAAAAAAAGAAAAATTACTATTGTCAAAATTAAATTTAAAACAAATCAAAAAAGAAAATTAAAAAAGAAAAAAAGAATGTTACTGTTGTTAGAATATAAATTAGAAGGAGGAGAATGATTTCCAATTTTTCCATCACTCTCATTACTGTTGTTTACATCAAAAGTAGGTTTGTTGGAATTAAAAGAAGAGTTGGGAGAACCAAGTTTTTGGAGTTTTAAAAGATGATCAACCATTTCATTGTCACTTATCAGTATCGCTATTTGAAGAGGGGTCCCTTCAGAACTGGAAATGCTCAAATCTGCACCAGATTCAATGAGGAGACTGGTCATCATTTTGTTTTTTGTTTTGATGGAGTAGTGGAGTGGCGTTTCTCCCTTTTTGTTTGTCAAGTTTATGTTAGCTTTGTTTTCTATTATGTATTTTGCTGTCTCGATAGATGTTGTCGAAACTACGCATCTATTGAAAGGAAATAATTTTTTTTTAAAAAAAAGTTTGTTATAGTCTGAATAATTAAAAAAAAATAAAAATAGGAAAATCTAAGAAATAAAAATAAAAATAAAAATAAAAATAATAAAAATTGAAAAAAAATTTTTAAAAAAAAATAAATAATACAAAAAATAAAATAAAAAAATTTTCTTTTAAAAAAAATAAAAATTAAAAAAAAATCACCCGTGGAGAGGAGTTTCACCATAGTTATTTTGGGCATTTAAACTTGCACCACTCTCGATCATAAGAGACATGAGTTTGAAAAAAGCGTCTTCCTGACCCTTAGATGCAATTCTTCTGGACAAATAATGAAGGGGAATGGAACCACTGGAAGAAATGGTCATCACTCCTGCCCCGCTTTTGATCAACAACACCGCTACTTCTATGTTTGGCATGTTACATGCTACGTGTAATGGAGTCCATCCTGCTCCATCTTTACTCATTATGTTCGATCCTTTGGACATCAAATACTTGCATAGACCAACATTACTATTTTCAAAAATAAATAAAATTTCAATATAAAAAAATATAATAAAATTAAAAAAAAAAATATTTAAATTTTTGATTCAAAAAAAAATTATTTAAATTTAATAATCAAATTTTTAAATTCAAAAAAAAAAATTATTTAAATTTAATAAGAAATTTTTTAAATTCAAAAAAAAAATTGTTACTTATTTGAAATTGCCTGGTGTAGAAGTGTTTGTTTGCTAATTTATCCCAAAATAATTTTCAAAAATTTTAAAAAAATATTATTTGAAAAATTAAAGTTTTTATTTGAAAGTACAATTGATCGGTGAGGTGAATCCAATTACTTCCATACGCAACTTCTATTTCTTTTTCGATAAGAATGAATTCGGTTTCTCTTTTAAGTGATATTTGAGACCAATTTGGTTTTTTTATCTTCTTTTCGCCAAAAATATAAAAAATAAAAAATAAAAAATAAAAAATAAAAAATAAAAAATAAAAAATAAAAAATAAAAAATAAAAAA
>JAMYWO010000535.1:3617-19407 GCA_024220525.1 Cochliopodium minus | reverse complement strand
AATTATAATAAATTTTTATAATTTTCATTTCAGAGAAAAACAATTTAAAATTAAAAAAAAGGAGATCTCCAAAAATATAATAAATTATTTTAAATAAGTTTAGATTGATTTTCAAATAGTGACTATTTATTTAATCATTATTTAATTATTTTTAATTCTTAATAAAAATTTTCACTGAAACGAAATTAGTTTAAAATTAATTTTTCTTGCAAGAAGACTCGATTAGGTGGTACAAGTTTTCCCCAATGATGTTAGGGTCGACACCTCTAAAGCTGGGACAGTAGTTTATGTCAACGATGTAATGGTTGTTGGTGCCTGTCTCAGATATAAGATCGTATCCAAAAATGTTGAGTTTCTTTGAAAAAAAATAAAAAATAAATAAAAAAATAAAAATAAAAAAAAAAAAAAAATAATGTTAATAAAAATAACAATTAAATAAATTAAAAAAAAAAATGAAAATTGATTACAAAGTGTTTTCCCAAAAGTTTTGAGACTTGGCTGAAAAATTCCAAGGAAGGATCGATGTTCTCTTTCAACTCGCTGTCGAAGTTTTCAGTGGGTCTTGATATGCGAGGGACTTCGTCAATGTCCAACTCTCCCTTCTCCAACTTTTCTCTCAGCTCTTTTAAAAATGGAAAATAAAAAAAAAAAAAAAAAAATATTAAAAAAAAAAAAATATTAAAAAATTAAAACAAATAATTATTTTTAAAATAAAAATCAAAAAAATAAAAAATAAAAAATAATATTCAATGTTAGAAAGTATACCCACATCACCAAAAGATGGTCTCTTCAGTACACAAGTGAAATCACCAACGCAATACACTTTGTAAATAACTCCGCCATGAAAAAAAAATTGTTGAGCTACACACTTGCCAAAATTTTTCAAAGCCAACTGCAATCCCCTTTTGTTGAAGCAAAATTTGTGTCCGTGGTTGTCTCCCTCAATTCCTTTAACAACTATTCAAATTTTAAAAATAAAGAAAAATAAAATAAAGAAAAAAAATGTAAAAGTACTTTGAGGATATTTGAAATCTCCTTCTAAATCCTTTTCTCCGCTGAACAATATAGAATGAGCCCCAAAAATTGTGTTTTGATCTTTAAGAAGAAATCATCATAAAAAAATGTTTTTTAAATAAATATAAATGAATTAAAAATAAAAAATAAAAAACAAAAATAAATTAAAATAAAAGAATGAAAATATTAAAAGATTAAAAAATAATTAAAAAAAAATAAAAAATAAATAACAAAAATAAATTAAAAGTAATAAAAGATAAAAATAAAAATACAAAGAAAAAAACAAATCAGTTTTACTTATTTCACATTTGAAAGTATTGAAAGATTCGGACATCAGCTCCCTGTCGCAAACGGCGTATACACTATTGAGTGGGTCCAAACAAGGGACCCCCCTCTTTTCCAAGTAGGATATCATCTGTGTGTAAACCAAGTCGTTGTTCATGAAGGAGTTTTGGTGGAACTTGTGGAAAATAACATCGCAGTCTACCTCTAATGGCTTTTCTATATCAAGTAATACCATTTCTGCATTTCTTCCTAATATTTTTCCTCCCTTCTTTTCGTTTCTTTCAACAAAAATTTTTTTTTTAAAAAAAGTGATTTGAATTTTTTTATAAACTTCATCGAGTTAAAACCAAATAAAAAAAAATATTATTCTGGACAATGAGCAAAAATTTTTGAAGATTTTCTGATTTCAATTATTATACTGTTATCATTATATTATCATAAATTGACAGTGATATAAAAAATCAATATAAAAGCACTATAACAAGATTATGAGAAATATTTGTTTTCTTACATATATTTTTTCAATGAATCATAGAGAAATATCTTCTTTGGTTTGATATAAAATCCTATTTTGAAATCTTTTTCAATATACTCCCCCTGATTCTGTGATCTGTTCCATTTTTTATAAATAAGATAGGATACGAAAGAAACAGCAATGGCCAATCCTCCATATTTGAGGTATTTCGAACTTTGTTCGGTATTATCAGTCATTTTTTTTTTTTCAAATATTTTTTTGAAGTGATTGCAATCAGAATAAGCTTTATATTTAATATGACAAGTGCAGATATAGAATATCCAATTATAACATTTTGTGACTAGATTCAGAGAACATATTTCTGAAAATATACATAAAGGTCTTTATTTGATAAAATTCAAAGAGGGGAGTTCCTTCAAATCATCAAAAATGAAATGATGGATGGAAGTATCGTTGAATACATTATCCATAAAGAAAGGCTCATCAGAAAGAGGAATCTCTTTTGTATGTTTCAACAAAATGGGGATGGAAGGGCACACTTTATTTAATTTTGATTCAATATTTCGGAGATGATAAGTATCAAAGCTATTTCCTATCAAGATAACTCTTGATATTTTCTTTATATCCCACATCTTGCTGAAAAACTCGTTATAAAGCTGAATTTCACAATGGGGCATGAAATACAAGTATCTTGATATGGATGAGGTGCTATCGAACGATTCAGGTATAGAACCTTCCTTAGGGAATGCCTCTATTTTCAAATCTGAAGCAATTTTTAATTCTGTCTGAGACAAAATAGGCTCATATAGAGTACATTTCAAATTATCTTCTTTGATACATTGTTCACGGAGTAATAAATAGAAGCATAATTGATAGAGCGCAGATTTGTTTGTATTGAATGATCCTATTCCAAAGCATATCAGTTCTTTGATCTCATATAATTCCAATATTTCTTTAATTTTTCCTGATTTTTTTAAAATCTTAATTAAAATATTAGAAACTGGTGATTAAGTATTACCAATGAATGATTTAAAAAATTGTGTTGATTTCAATTTATTTTTCTTTTTGTTTATTTTGGATATTATGATTGATGGGTCATCTTTTATTTCTCCTTTCTGTTTATTGGTATTGACATTATCATATCTGAAATTAGATTTGAATGATTCCTTTTTGTTTTCATTTCTTATTCTATTCCTATACTCTTTCTTATTCTTTACAATTTTGAATCCACCTTGTTCCATTATTTCATTTTTCTTTACTGATGCATCCATGTTTATTCAAAAAATTACTTCAAGACTCTTTGATTCAAACAACTAATCTTTTTTTTTAAAAATATAAAAATGAAGAAAAATATTTTGTTGTCACCTCTAAAATAATAAAAAAAAAAATTGTTTGTAAAAAATATCAGAGAGAATGGATCAAAAACAAGAAGCATTGAATATTTATAAAAGGAAAATGCTTGAAAAAAAGCAACAAGTCACATTGGTCAATTCATGTAATAATTTCATATTTAAATTTTTCTTTAAATTTCTTTTCATATACTCATTCATTCACATATATTAGTGAATAATAAATTTGATGATTTGAAAAAAGCATATGATAAATCTGAAGATGATTTGAAAGCATTGCAATCAATTGGACAGATTATTGGAGAAGTATTGAATCCATTGTCTGAAGATAAATGTAATTACTATTTGATAATATAAATTAACCACATAATTTAATTTTCAACAACAAACATTTTTTTATTCACATAAAAAAAAATAAAAAGATATTGTAAAGGCATCAAGTGGCCCACGTTATATAGTAGGATGCAGAAAAAAAATAGATAAAGATCAATTAAAAGCAGGATCAAGAGTATCCTTAGATATGACTACTTTAACAATTATGAGAATATTGCCACGTGAAGTAGATCCTATGGTATTTAAAATGGCAGCAGAAGATCCAGGTGATGTACAATATACTGAAATTGGAGGATTGAATGAGCAATTGAGAGAGTTGAGAGAAGTTATCGAGCTTCCACTCACCAATCCTGAACTCTTTATTCGTGTGGGAATCAAACCACCAAAAGGAGTATTGTTGTATGGACCTCCAGGTACAGGAAAAACTTTAATGGGTAAAAAAACAAAAGTTTTTTAAAAAGATAATAAAGCAACTAAATATCGATAAAGAATTTTTTGAATCTCTTACTTTAATTAATGTAATTTCTAAAAAATTTAGCTAGAGCAGTTGCTTCCCAAATCGATGCTCATTTTTTGAAAGTTGTAAGTAGTGCTATTGTAGATAAATACATTGGAGAAAGCGCAAGAATGATCAGAGAAATGTTTGGATATGCTCGTGATCATGAACCTTGTGTGATCTTCATGGACGAAATCGATGCTATTGGTGGAAAGAGATTCTCTCAAGGTACTTCTGCTGATAGAGAAATTCAAAGAACTCTCATGGAGTTGTTGAATCAAATGGACGGTTTCGATGTTCTTGGAAAAGTTAAAATTATCATGGCCACCAACAGACCTGATGTTTTGGATCCTGCTTTGTTGCGTCCTGGTAAATCACTTTAACATTATATTAACTATACTTTTATACAAGAAAGATACTTTAATTAATCCAAAAGAAACTTTGATTATTTTCCTTATAAATAACAAATCTTCAATTATTTCACAATTGCATATAATATTTATTTTCTTATTTACTTTATTATAAAGGTCGTCTTGACAGAAAAATTGAAATCCCTCTTCCAAATGAAACTGCACGTTTGGATATTTTGAAAATCCATTCCCTCAAAATTGAGAAGCAAGGAGAAATCGATTACGATTCTGTTGCTAAATTGTCCGAAGGATTTAATGGTGCAGATTTGAGAAACATTTGTACTGAAGCTGGTCTTTTTGCTATCAGAGCTGAGAGAGATTATGTCATCAACGAAGATTTCATGAAAGCTGTCAGAAAAATTGCTGAAATTAAAAAGCTTGAAACCAAGCTCGAGTATACCAAGATCTAAAAGGGAACATCTCTTGAAATTTGAAAAATAATATAAATAAAAAAATAAATAATTTCTTTATATTCTTTATATATGTTCTTTTACTTAAATGATATGAAAATCTTCTTTATTTTATCAAATCTAAATTTCTCAACAGTATAGGTTCCATATCTGAGTATCCCTTTGCATTTGGATGTATTCCATCGTCTGCATATTCTTTTATCATCGAATTTTCTTTATCTTTCATTTCATTGTGATAATCTATATCCCACATTCAATTTTTGGCAATATCTTGTATCATTGAGTTCAATTTCATTATGTTTGTTGATACATCTGTTATCTCTTTTCCAATAATATAAACTTGCTGGAACAAAGGAATGTTTTGATATTATTGCTGATTGATAGCTCTACCATCTTCTCCATATTCAATGCTATGTTCTCGATTGAAATTGGTCCCCCATTTTCTGCCAGATCGTTGGTACCTGCCAATATTACAAAAATCTCTGCTTTGATATCAATCACATCTCTTTGATATCTTTCAAGCATTTCTGTCGTTGTATTTCCACTGATCCCTTTATTGATGAAATCTGTATAATCAATCATTCAATGATAGATGATATTTCTTTGTATTTCTTAATAAATGGTTACTATATTTTCAAAAAATCCATTATTTGATTTGCTCCATCCATTGGTAATTGAATCACCAAATAACACAGTTTCCATTGTTGCCAATATCAATTTTTTTATTTATTGACAATTTATTTTAAAAAAAAATTGTTCAAGAAAAAAACAGATTAATCTCAGATTTTGTTTACCAAAAGCTTGAAATAGAATCAAGTAAGTTTTTGAGAATTAAATAACAAATGAATACAGCTCTACTGTTGAATTGTTGTTTAACAGCTTCAACTGTAAATCCTTGTTACAATACTTTTTTTCTTTGAGACATTTCTATTTGTTTCCTCAATTTATAATTTATAATTTCTTTTTTTTTTTATTTCTCATCAGTCTAGAAAATATGATTTTTGAAATTACAATGCAGATATTAATAGGAAAATAAAAGTTAATTTTGAAAAAGAATTTATTCAATTTTCATTTTTTTATTTCATTTTTAATAAAGTTCTATAATCTCCAATGACAAATTGATTTTTAATCCCTTAATAATACAGTTCTGAGTTTTTTCGAGATTGATATCTATTCTTTTTAAAAAATTAAAAGGGTTTTTTTCAGAAAAAAATAAAAAAAAAAAAAATATTTTTTTATAAGTTTTATTTGCATAAAATAAATTATTATACAGAAGAATAAAAAGATTTTTTTTGATTAGAAACTATCATTATGGATGATATTAACAGCAATGAAAAGATTGAGCAGATAAATGTGAGGATAAATAATATTGAAAATAGAATGAACTTATTGTTTGATAAAATACAATCAATGGTGCAGATATCCAAACAAACACAATTATTATTGCAGAATATATTGACAGATCCACAAAATCTTACGAAAAAAATTGAGAATAATAGCCCCTATTCATCACCCAGGATGGAATTTAATAGAAGTGGCAGTATATCATTACCCAGCCTAGATAAAAACATATTGGATTTGAGGCAACAAAATCTGTTGAATCTGCCCAAAACAACCGATGTGACCACCATATATCTCTCCAAAAACAATATAATAGAAATTGCGTCGAACGATTGCTTCGAATTGGAGAAGAATTCTCCTAATTTAGAAATTTTGGATTTATCTTACAATCGACTCAATAAAATCACAGAGGACATCAAATCTATCCAATTTCTCACCAATTTGAATCTCGATCACAATTCTCTCAAGGAGATCCCTTATTCCATTGGGAAATTAATCAATTTGAAAATCCTCACCATCGATCATAACAAATTGATATCAATTCCTTCATCTATTGGTTGTTTGATGGATTTGCAAATACTCAGTGTGGCACATAATAATGTAATCCTTTATATTTGTTTTAATATTTCATAAAACTTCATTTATATTTTAAACATAATTTACTTTGGGGTATATTACGTGATCATCTTGAAGAGGACATTTCATTTTAATAAAATATATATACGCTAATATAATTATATTTTGAAATTTTATAAAATCAAATATTACTGACTATCGTGGTATATATATCAATTATCCAATTATTCATAATTATGAAAAATAATTTCAATTGAAATGCAAGAGCTTTTAAAAAAAATTATTATACACGAAATATATTTTCCTCATTTGCTCAAAATAATTATTTTGCTTTCAGACATCCACATTTTAAAAAAATCTCCTCGAGATCATACATAAAAAATTATTTTCAAATATAGTTGACATTATATTTATCCAAAATCATCTTTAGCTTTCATTTAACCAAAATATTTCTTTTTATCCAAAAATTAGATAAGCGATATTCCCAATCAAATATCTGATCTCATCAATCTCAAAGAGTTCAATCTATCAGGTAAAAAAATCAATTTCAAAAAAATTTGATCTCAAAAGGATATTTAATTTTTTCAAAGATTTATTAATTTTTATTAAAAAATGGAAATTTCTTTTTATATTAACTTTTTTAATCCTATTGAAAAATCAACGAGATATATAGAAAGATTAGAATGATAAAATAATGCGAAATTAATTATATACTTAATTGCAAGAAATATTGATTATATCGCAAAACTATAATGGTATTTCATTTTAATGGATTTTGAGGTGAACATCTGTTCTTGACACCTTTTGCCTATAAATCTATCAAACATTATATACTCTTCATCTGATTTTTTGATTTTATTATAATAAAAAATTAAAAGAACATTCGAAAAAGTTTAAAAAATTATATATTCAATTAAATATTGATTTCATATGTATAAAATTGAAAGATAAATTAAATAGAAAAGGATTTTTTTTTAAATCACTTTTTTCTCTGCTTTAGACAATCCTCTCAAGAAAGAAGTGATGTTGATCAAGGAGAACCTCAACGAAATTAATAAGTTATGCAAGGAAAGGGCTTCGGAGAACATCTCCAACATTCCCAAAAACAAAAAAATCATCAAACAAAAAACACACAATCTTTTAATGAGAATACAAACTACAGAAGATGGTTTTTTTTTTTAAATTTTATTAATTTGTTTATTTTTTTTTTCTTTTTTTTTTATTTTAATTTTTTTTCAAAATTTTTATTTTTTATTTTATTTTTATTTTTGATTCAAGGGAACTCCAAATTTGCGTCGAGATCGAAAGACTTCAAAAAGAAGCAAAAATCTGTGGCCATTTTGGTCACCTTGCTGATCGAGCCCACCAACACGCCGGAGCTGCTCCAGAAGTACAGCTTGGATCTCTACAAAGAGTTGGTCACTTCCAACACCATCGTTTCCAATTATCCAAACAGAAGTTCCATTGGCTTTTTGAAATCCACCGTATTTTTTTTTAAATCTCAATTTTTCAAATATAAAATTTTAAATTTTTGATTATTTTTGTCTTTTGTTAAGATTAAGAACAATTAAAAATTCTTTTTTTCTTACTTTAACTTTTAAAATTTAATTTTTCTTTATACTAAAAGATTTTGTTCTTTTTTATTCTTTATTTATCATTTTTCATTTTTATTGATTATTTTTTCATTAAATTTTTACATTTTTTTTTTTTTTTTTTTTTGAAATTCTCTTTTTAACAGGACGAAAACATTTCAGTGGACATCTTGCTAGCAATCAGAGGACAAGACATACTCGAATCAATCTTCATGCACCCGAACATCCCGCCCCTCGCAGCCACGAGCATCCTTAACTCCTACCTGCTGCTGTGCGACCACTCCAAATACAACCTCAACTTCAACGAGAACAGCACCAACGCAAAGTTCCTTAAGAGCATCGTCAAGCTCATGCAGAAGTCCAAGGATGAGGCCATCAGGAAAAACTCGACCTTGGTCTTCATCAACTTTTTGAAAAAGCTCCAGAACATCCCTAATTGTAATTCTCCTATTCATTATTCGATTTTTTATTATTTTTTTTGTGACTTTTTTTATTCTTTAAAAAAAGATTAATTTTATTTTGTTTTTGTTTTTATTTTTATTTTTATTTTTATTATTTTTTATTTTTTTTGATTAACTTTTTTATTTTTGTTTATTTTTATTTTTATTTTATTTTGTTTTATTTTTGTTTGTTTTGGATCAACTTGTTAATTATTTTCTTTATTCAAAGAAATTTATTTTTTAACTATTTTTCCTTCTCTTTAATTTGTTGTAATTTACTTCCTTTAACATTTTTCCCACTCAAAAATTTACAAGTCAAAAACTTTTAATTATTGATCAAATACAAATAAAATTTTGATCAAAAAAATTTGAAATATTTTAAATTAAAAATATTTTAAATTAATTTTTTTAAAATATTTTTTTATCAACATTTATTTTTTAGGCCTTAATATTTATCCCTCATATTTTGAGCTCATCAAAATCGCAAAGTTTTTTGTGGGGCAGTTCAAACAGACGACAGATCACATCATGAAGGCTTCTTGCCTCGAGACAGTGCTATTACTCAAGGCTTTTGACAAAGAAAAAAAAAACAAAATCGATAAAATCGTCGAAAAACAAAAAATGTTTCAAGATATCATTTCTTTGCTTGTAACCATTTTATTATTTTATTTTTTATTTTTTATTTTTTATTTTTTATTTTTTATTTTTTATTTTTTATTTTTTATTTATTTTTTATTTTTTATTTTTTATTTNAAATAAAAAATAAAAATAAAAAATAAAAAATAAAAAATAAAAAATAAAAAATAAAAATAAAAAATAAAAAATAAATAAATAAAAAAATAAAAAATAAAAAATAAAAATAAAAAATTTAAAAAATATTTAAAAAATAAAAATAAAAAATAAATAAAAAAAATAAAAATACGTTTGACTTTAATCTGGGGAGACTGGCCAAAGACCTCCTTCTCTCTTTTGTTCTTTCATTACCCTTATTCACGTAATGGATTCCAATCAACAAACTGTAGTCCATGATGTTGAGTTTTTGCAAGAACTTTTCGTGGAATATGAAAAAAAAAAATGAAATGAATAAAATAAAATAAAAATAATCTTCCAACAAAATTAAAAAAAATAAATTAAAAAAAAAAATAAATTAGAAAAAAAAAATAAATAAAAATTCTTAATATTTTTTAAAAAATAATAAAAAATAAAAATAAAATAACTCAGATTTTTACGTTAGCATCTTCTTTGAGCTGTCTGAGAAATTTTTTCTTCTTTTTTGGGCCCAACAAAAGTCTTCTGTCAAAGTCCAGATCCTTCTGGATCACCTGAGAGAGATCCACGTCTTGTGGTTTATATGGAGGATCAGTTTCATTAGGGAAAGAAGTTCTGCCAATGTAACTACCTGAAAAAAAAAATTAATATTTTATTATTTAAGATTAATTTTATTTTAAATTTTATTTTTATTTTTATTTTAAGATTAATTTATTTTATTTTTATTTTATATTTTGTTTTTTATTTTTTTTTTTTTTATATTTTGTTTTTTATTTTTTTTTTTAAATTTTTTTAATTTACCCTTCAAATCAAACTTTTCGTGGATGTCCAAATTGAGAGCAAAAACGTTGGACATGACGACGAAAGAACGTTTGGTACCCCTGTTAGGCTTGACACTGTAGAACCCCAAAAATCTGGTGAGCAACGTATGTGGGTTTTTGAAAACGTGCTAAATAAAAATGACATAAAATTTTGAAAGAAAAAAATGAGAAATTAATAAATTTAATTTTAATTCATATAACTATAAAAAAAAAATTTTGGATGAAAAAAATTAAAATTTTTGAGAAATAAAATAAATTTGAATTTTTTAAATCTGAACTGATTAATCTGATTAATCTCCAAGATAATTTGGATCAATTTATATGCTCCACATAGGTAGATAATTAATCATTTTCACAATTAATTGTATATGTTGTTTATTACAAATTGATCGATCTGTTAACGATCATTTTACAAAATTTCAATATAAAAATTTTTTCAACAAAATAAAAAAAGAGTGAAGCTTACATCGTAATAAAAAGGAAGGATCTTGATGAGAAACTTCTTCTCGGAAGAACTGATGGTCTTCAACATGTAGTTCATGTCGTAAGAGAAGTAGAAAAAAGATTTGCTCTTACCGGGGGAGAGAATCTCAGAGAGACGGTAGTCAGCAGTCAAGGAGATGAGGAAGTCCTCCGTGGTGATGCCGAAGAGGGCTCGCATCCTGAGGAAGATGGTGGGGGAGTAAGAGGTGAACTTGAAGTCTCTGTTGGAGTGGGCCGGAGTTGTGTTGCTTCCCTTGGAAGGGAACTTTTCTTTGTTCTTTTGCTTGAACTCTGTCATCGTTGCTTTTTTGTCTGGAGAAAAAAAAAATGATTAGTTAATTACTTATAACGGATAATTATTTTTGTTTTGAAAAATTGTTTTATTTAATTCCATTTTATCATTTAAACGAATTATGAATTCATGATTAATTATTAATTGTTTTTGTGATTTAGAATTAAAATAATTATTTTGATCAACATTTATTCTTTTGTCTTTTTTTAAAATATTCAAATTTTTTTTTGTTTACCAGGCAAAGATTTTGCTGCATACTTGGAAACCTTTTTTCAAGAAATAGTGTTGTTGTAAAAAAAAATTAAATTTAAAAAAAAATTGTAATAAAAAAAAACTAATTACAGTGTTTCTTATTCCAAACAAAATATCAAAGACAAGTTCGTAACCATCATCGGTCTTTTTGTCAATGATTCTCCCTATTCTGGCACTAGAAAGAAGCTGATCCTTGTTGCTGGTCTCGTTGTTGGTGTTGTTGGTGGAGCTTTCATGCGGGGTGTTCTCACTGTTCTTCTTGACATTAGATTCATCTTCATCAGAAGTCTCCTCGCTGTTGTCAACTCCAAAGTTTAATCCACGAGTGACATGGATATTCTTTTTGATTTTCATCTCGTGTATATTCTGCAGTTGGATTTTCTTGTGAGGCTCATTTGGCGAATCCTTATCATTTTTATTATTATTCGGCGAATTATCATTTTCTCTTATCTCATTGGAAGTATGATTCTCCTTGGGAGGAGTATTGTGGGATTCTTTATCTAGGGAAGGATTAGGATTCTTGGATTTCTTTTCCTTCTTCCCATCCTTCTCAGAATGATCTCCCTGTGTATCCCTCCTCTCCTTCAAAGATATGTCTTTATCAATCGAATTTGTTTTATCTTTTCTACCCTCTTTCGAATTTTCCTCGTGGCTATGTTTTTCTTTGGTACCCTTCTTTGGTTTCTTTTTATCTTGAGAAGAGGAATCATTTTCATCACTATCCTTGGGCTTCAATACCAATT
The DNA here is from genome assembly GCA_024220525.1 of Cochliopodium minus. NCBI lineage: Eukaryota > Discosea > Himatismenida > Cochliopodiidae > Cochliopodium > Cochliopodium minus. Next base: position 7,327 of record JAMYWO010000535.1, on the reverse strand, counting down.
TCTTCTTACCCTTCATCCTTTCTTCCTCTTCTGACGACGAATTTTTGATTTTTCTTGAATTCTTTTTATTGTGAGAAGAGGATGAATCTTCATCATCTTCATCCTTTGGTATCTCTTTGGGTCTGGGAGTCAATTTCTTCTTTCCCTTCTTTTTATCCTCTTTTTCAGAAGAATCCTCGTCATTTTTGCTTGTTTTCTTCTTGTTATCTGATGATGAATCCTCAGATCCTTTCTCTTTGGGTCTAGGAGTAGATTTCTTCTTATCTTTGTCATCTGTTGAATCTTCTTCCTCCTCAGATCCTTCATTCTTTTCATCTTTGTTATATCTGGGTGTCACCTTCCTCTTATGCCCATTCTTCTTCTCCTCTGTGGAATTGGCATCGGATTCTTTAGAATTCTCTTCATCATTCTTATATCTTGGAGTCACTCTTTTTTTCGTAGTGGTGATTCCATTCTTGAAAGTACAATTGTTAATTTAAAATGATACATAAATAAAAATTTTGAAAGAAATAATGCATTATTCAAATAAATATTTTTTTTGTTAAAAAATTAAACCATAATTAATTTTTACTTTGTTGCGATGTTTATATATAATTGTAATTTTTGTATATACTCTGGAATATTTTATATATTGTAAATCTTTGATTCAAATATTTTATAAGGTATTATAATAAAATTTGATAATAATCAATCTTACATCCTTATCAGATGAATCCTCTCCATTCATTTCTATGAACTTTGATGATTTCAATTTCAATTTGTTTATTCTCTTTCTCTTTCCATCTGATGATTCTTCTTCGCTGCTTTCTTCCACTTGAAATTTTGTGGTCTTAGTTTTCTTTTTGGTGGCTTTATCATCCATTTTTGGAATGTCCAAATAATTTATTCAAAACTGACAATTTTTTTTATTTTATACTCACTGAAAATAATTGATATCAAAAGAATTTTATTTCGAGAAACACTAAGGGAGTTTGTATTTATTATTGTCAATCTATTTTGATTTCTAGATGAATATGTATTTGGTTTGTTGGTAAATAAAAATGAGAAAATGGAAATTGTTTAAAAAGATTTCAGTATTTCCATTAAATGAATCTGATTCATCAATAGATTTAAATATTTTATATAAATAAAAATGAACCCCTATAACTTTCTTGAGGAGGATATAGATGAAAATACACCCAATATAGATTATAAATTCAAAACAGAAGATAATATTATCATTGATAATGAAAGCAAAAAGGGGAAGCATGTTTTCCAGCATCATGGAATATCACTCATCTTGATATTGGCCTTATCAGTGATATTGATAGTTTTGGGATGTATAACACCACCCCTTTTAAAAAGTGGACCCTTATTTATCCTCTCATTCTTGATATTGATCCTTGGAATCTTCATATTTGCCATATTTTGGGTGATAATCATCCAATTCTACAAGATTCCCACTTCTGTTACATTTGATAGTCGCTCGGGAACATTTTCAATCGAATATGATCGTCCCAAATGTGTAAATAAACTGGAGATACAATCCCTTGACGATGTAAACAATGTATATATAGAAAAACAGACTATATCGGGTCAAAATTTCCATAGGACAGATTTCCTAATCTTTATAGAGCTCACCGACAAGAAATTCGATATGCCAATTTTGTTGGAGGAGAATTTGGTAAAAGAAGATCTCATCAACAAAATTGTTATCACTCTATCCAAAATCTTGACCACTCACAAGAGATCTCAGATTTTCATTGAGATAAAGGATAAAGGGATAAAGAGCATAGAATGATTTGTATTATAATGGAAACTATTAATCTTATTTGTAAATTTGAAAGAATTGATTTCAAATCAATAAATCAATTTGTATTGTTATTTGTTATTCATTTGAAATCAAAGAGTAATAATAAATTATTTAAATATTGGTTGCATTTTCTATAAAAACTTCCTACCAAGAATTCATTATCTGTTGAATTGTTAACCGGTAATTATATTTAATTTTTGAGTCATTCTTTTTTTGTCAGAAATATTTTTAATGTGTTTTTAAAAAAAAAAATGACTGACTCAAAAGGTGAATATGACAATTTAATAATCACATGATCACTTTCAAATATCTTATTATTGTATATTTATAATTCTTAGATAAATCAGATGTGATTCCAAATGTGTATGATGTAAAAACTTTGGAAACCACCTTGCAAGAAGAAATAAAATATGTAAAATTACTTTTTGAAGAACAAGATAGATGATATATTTTCCATAATGGAAAGATTTATATTGGGTTCTATGTCATAATTTATATATAATTGATCATTTACTTTATAAATTTGATAGATTCAAATATAACACAAAAGAACTATCATAATGATAGCAACAAATAATATATATTGCAAATAAAGTGTTCTATCAATATAAATTAATCTTTTACTTTATATCATGCTAAAAACCACATTCTAATCCTTATTTATCCAATTCATGATCATCAGTTCCTCACAGAAAAAAAGAGCCACGCAACCAACAACAACATTTCTAATCTGAAGATATTTATTGGCCTCATTTTGATTTCTCTTGCTTTATTGGTGAATAAAAAAAACTTCAATAAAATTTTTTAAAATTAATTTTTTATTATTCAAAATCATCAGGCCCAATTTTACCCACAAAGATATCCTTTGAACAAAAACGTTCTCATCTTCTGTTGTGTCACTTACCACATCATCAGTTCTATTTTGTACGTATACGACAAGTTCTACATCGGGGATATCATCTATGAATCAAGAGTCAACAAGTAAGAAATTTTTTTTGAAAAGGAAAAAGAAAAAAGAAAAGAAAATTTTTAAAAAAGAAAAAAAAAAGAAAAATTTTAAGCCATTTTTTTAATATTCAAAGATATTTCAAGCAGATTCTTGTTGTTAGAGCTAGCCCTATCGTTGGCATGACTATGGACATTTCTTTTGAGACCAAGAATACTCAGGGCAGCAAAGCAAAGACCACTTTGGACATCACCAATTACTTCTGCTCTGACGGGACTTTCTTGAAGGATGTTTTGAGAAACGATCTCAGGGATTTACACAACAAGTGGGACAGATCCGATTGAACAAACTAATATTTTGATTTCAATTAAATTATTTTCAAACTTTTTTCGTTTGATTATTTTATAAATAAAAAAATTGGTATTTCTTTAATAGCAGTATCTAAATTTCAAATATTTTTATAATTATTGATTTTTTTTGATTAATTCATATTTGAAACTGATTCATTTTCTTTATAATAAAGAGAATATTGTCAAAATTTGATATTTTTCTATTTTCATAAAGGAAATCAATGTTAAAGCGTTCTTCTTCTTGTTTTTCATTTTGTAATCTTTTTATGGCTGGTAATTCAATATGCAAGAGTATTTATAATATAAAAAAAATAAAAAATTTGAACAGGAAATGGAGATGTTTATACATTCAAAAAGTATTTTCACCGGGAATCAGGAAAAAATGAAACAACAAAAGTCGTCAATAATCCGAGAATAAGGGAGATATCGATGGGAACAGACCATTCAATGTTCATTGAATGTAACGAGCAAAGATTTAACAAAACTTTTATTTGACCTTTTTAAATCTTTGTAGTGAATGGAGATTTATATGGATGTGGTTAGGATTTTTTGTAATAAATGATATAAATGACATATAATTAAATTTATTGGAAGGAGACAACCAATATAGTCAGTTGGGAAT
>JAMYWO010000532.1:7961-19714 GCA_024220525.1 Cochliopodium minus | reverse complement strand
AATTTCAATGGCATACAAATTTTTAAATGAATTCAAAAAAAAAAAAAATAAAAAAAAATAAAAAAAAATTATTAAATTTAAAAAAATTAAATTATAAAAAAATTTTAATGTAAATAAAAATAAAATAAAATAAATTTAAATAAAAAATAATTTTAAATTCTAAAATTTAAAGGAACCTGTTTTGTTGGTTGCATTAACGTCAAATCCATACTCCAACACTTTCCTTAACATTTTGGTCGAAGTTTCATGAGAACACACTTTATGCAAAACCTTGTTTTAAAATAAAAAATAAAAATAAAAAATAAACTAAAATAAAAAATTATTATCACAAAAATTTATTAAATAAAAAGAAAAAATATCATAATAAAATAAATTGTTAAAAAATTAATAAAATAAAATTACTAAAAACAAAAAAAATAAAAGATAAAATTAAAATAAAATAAATAATTAAAAAATAATATGAATCAAAAACAACAAAATATTTTAAAAATTATAAAAATAATAAAATAATAAAATAATAAAATAAAAAATAAAAAATAAAATATAAAATATGAAATAAAAAATAATAAATAAAAATACTAAAACAAAATAAAAAAATTTGGATACATTTTCATTTGAGTCATCAAGATGTTGAACATCAAAATTGGGGATGTTGGCAAAGAAGGAGACAAGGGGCAAATGGTCGTAGATTACGGCAAAGAAGAAAGGGCTGTACCCAAACGAATCTTTCTCATTCGTGTCCATTCCCTTGTCCACCAATAGCTTGCATGCTTTCAAATTTCCTTTTTTTTAGAATAAAAGATTTTAATAAATTAAAGATGAAAATTCAGAAAAATAAAAAAATAAAAAATAAATAAAAATAAAAAATATTGTTAAAGAAATCATTAAAAATTCAAAAATAACTATAAATTAAAATATGATAACATTAAATTTTTTTAAATAACACAACATTTTAAAAAATTAATTAAGTTGTGATTAAATATAAAAAATAAAAAAAATGTTTAAGAAATGAATAAAAAAAAAACAAAAAAAAATGAAAAGGATGTATGATAAACTAAAAAAAAAATTAAAAATAAAAATAAAAAATTCAAAAAATTCATTTAAATTTTTATTTAAAAATAATTTATCAATTAATAATATATTACCAGATTGGGCAGCCAAATGTAAATAAGATTCTCCATCTTGGTTCTTTCTTTCTTTGTCATATTCTTGTCCCAACAAAACTTCTATGCATTTCTCCTTCGAGCTCAATATGGCTCTCTCCAAAGGTGTGAATCCCTCTCCATCTTCTTTTTTCACGTCTGCCTTCTTTTCTATTCTTGTATTGACGGAACAAACAAAAATTTAAAAAAAATTTGAAAAAAAAAATTTTTGAAAAAATAACGAAGAAAATTGTTTCTTTAAATTTTAATTTTTTACAAAATAAATATCAAAAAAAAAAAAATTCAAAATTAATTATTTAAAAAAATATTGAACCAATGATTAAAATTTATTCGAAAAAAAAACCTCCAATAAGAATGAAGTACAAATAAAAGTCTTTTCAAAGTTTAATCTATAAATAAATAAAATCATTTGAATTATAATAAATTATAATTAATGAATGATGAATATATTTTTTTCATTTTATCCAAAAGCATTCCTTTTCGACTGTTCACAATAACAATAAATATAGATATAGATTATTTAAAATATGTTTCTATTATATTTTTGTCATTTTGATTTTGAGTAAGTTCTTACAATAAACTCATTATATCTGGAAAATCTCTGCTGGCCGATAAATGCAAATATCCCCATCCATTTTTCTATAGAAATGGGTTTTGAAAATTATTAGTAAGATCAAAAGATTTGCTGTTAAATAAAAATTTTTGTATAAATTAACGGTCCAGTTTGAATATATCTTTATTTTGGAGAATCTTTACTGGATCTATTTGATTTATTAGGCCTGATGGATCCTCAAATTGAGATAGATATTCTCTCGTTGAAAGATAGTCTCCAAAGAATACCAATTGAAATAAAGTTTGATCATATTCCTCCATCTCTATAAGAGAATTTGATATTATCTAATTAGGTTTAAATATTGGTTAGATCAAATAAAAAGGTGATCTCTCAAAGTTTTTTTTTTTCTGTGAATGAACAAATAATTTAAACCCAAAAATCCTTTCTGGAGTAATAATTCACCTCATTCAAGTGATTGAAATCATTTCTTTCTCAATTACAAAAATATAAGAATTATCAAATTTAAAAGTGAAAAATTAAAAAATAAAAATAAAAAAAAAATCAAAAATGAAATTTTGCTTGATCGCTATCTTATTCGCTTTTATCGCCATTGCATTGGGAACAAGTAAAAAATCAAAATCTAATATAACTGTAAAAATTAATTATTTTCTTTTCTTTTTGCAGCCTACAATGTTGTTGTTGGACCTGAAGGAGCTTCAGTGTTCTCTCCAAGTTCTTTGAATGTCAATGTTGCTGATTCTATCATCTTCCAATTTAATTCCACTGGAAACAATGTGAGAGAAACGATTGGAGATACCTGTGTATTCAACCCAAATGGGTTCCATTCCCCAAATTCTCCAAATACCGAACCAGCTGGATCCCAATATACTTATGTTGTAGGAACAGGAGATAGTGGTCAAACCATCTTTGCTGCATCAGGTCCAAGATGGTAATATAATTTTAAAAATCACTTTTTTAAAAAATAAGAATATTTCAAGAAAGTATCCATAACAATCTCCGACTTTGATTTTTATATTTTTTCTTTAGAAAATTATATTTTATAATTAAAAATCATTTTAATTGTAATATAAAAACAAAAGAAATCACTGTTTTAAAAGAGATTCTCAAATTGAAAGAAATTTATTAATATTTCATGAAATATAATAAAATAACATACCTTATATTACTTTAGAAAGTTAATTTAAATTTAAAAATGAAGAAAAATAATGAGGGATTTATAAAATTTCATTCAAATTAACTTTTTTTCACTACTCATTGATCTTTTTCCAAATATTTTAGTTCTCAAAATATGAAATTTCAATTCTCTGTCAGTGCTTCCTCCACCATTGCTTTTTCTTTCGCTCTCATTCTTTTGATCTCCATGTTCATCTTCTAATAATTTATTTTTTCACACAAATTATCTGTATGTTTTTGATCAAAATCAATCGAATTTTATTTATCTTTTTTTTCAAATTAAAAAATTTAAAAGAGATTTGAAAGTTATCATTTTTGGTCTTCATCTTAAGTTTTACTTTAAATTTCTTGTTCTTAAATGATAAAGATAAAATTAATAAAATCATTTTTTTTAGAAAATAAAATTGTGAAAAGAATTTGTATTATCATAACATTCAAAGTGTGAAAAGAAACTAAAAAACCGAAAAATGAATTCATAATGATAGTGTCCAAGAACAAGAATTTGGATAAATAAAATATCATCTTTGAAAACCAAAAAGTATTAATCTGCACATTCAAAAAGAGTACTCTTTTTGTTCAACAGAACAAATTATATTAAACTCTGATTTTAAAACTTCTAATCTCTGATACTCTTAGAATCCAGAAATGATTTTTTAAAGAAACTTCAAAATTTAAATTAGTATTTCATCAATAATTGATTTTTAACTTGTTGATTCAATGTTTGCAAAAACCTAATGTTTTGCTTCCTTTGATTGTACTTAATAAAAAAAAAAAAGGTGATATCTCCAAAGCATTTTTTTTTTCTGTGAATTATTAAAATCAAACAAAAAAAAAAAATAATAATTTTAACTCTATTTTAACTCAAGGATAAATCAATTCTATGAATGAATCTTCTTTATCTTTTGATATAATTGATTTTTTTAATAATTACTGTGTTGATTTTTAAAAATATTAATTATCAAAGTAAAAGATGAAAAAAAATAAAAAAATTAAAAATAATAAAATATAAATAAAAATAAAAAAAAAAAATCAAAAATGAAATTTTACTTGATCGCTATCTTATTCGCTTTTATCGCTATTGCATTTGGAACAAGTAAAAAAAAATCAAAATCAATCATTAAAATAATTCCCCTCATATTTAATCATTTTCTTTTCTTTTTGCAGATTACAATGTTGTTGTTGGACCTGAAGGAGCTTCAGTGTTCTCTCCAAGTTCTTTGAATGTCAATGTTGCTGATTCTATCATCTTCCAATTTAATTCCACTGGAAACAATGTGAGACAAACTATTGAAGATACCTGTGTATTCAAACCTAATGGATTCCAATCTGCAAACTCCCCAAATACCGAACCAGCTGGATCCCAATATACTTATGTTGTAGGAACAGGAGATAAAGGACAAACCTTGTATGCTGCATCAGGTCCAAGATGGTAAAAAATCACACTTTTTTAAAATAAGAATATTTCAAGAAATTAATTAAAATATTTATAATTTTTCATTTTTCTAAACTTTTTTTAAATCAATTTTCTTTCTAACAAAATACAGTCCCCAAAACATGAAATTTCAATTCACTGTCAGCTCTTCCTCAACCATTGCTTTTTCTTTTGCTCTCATTCTTTTGATTTCTTTGTTCATCTTCTAATAATTTATTTTTTTCTCATAAATTATTTGTATGCTATGAAACGATTAAAAAAAAAAGAATATTATTTAACTAATCTCCGACTTTGATTTTTGATTTTTCCAATTTTTCTTATTAATTAAAATCAAAATCCAAATTAAAGAAAAATCAGAAATTTAAAAAAGAAAATAAGCATCAAAGTGAAAATCAAAAGAGATTGGAAGATTTAATAAATGTTAAACAAACCAAAGTTTATGCATTCCAATCTTTCTTTTCTCCAATAAATTAATAATATTTTAAAATAAAATAAAAAAAAAAGAAAAAAATAATTTATAAAAGATGTTCATGAAATCCTTTTTGATTGTATTAATTGCTGTATTTTCATTGGTTGTTGCACAAACAAGTAAACTTTAATTTCTCTTTTAATTCTCAAAAATCAAATTTCCTTTTACAATTCAAAAAAGCCTATGATGTGATTGTTGCTCCTAATGGAAATCTTGTATTTGATCCAACTTCATTAAATGTAAGAGTTGGAGATACCATTTTTTTTAAATTTAATTCATCTGGACACAATGTAAGAGAAACAATTGGAAATACTTGTGTTTTCAATCTTAATGGATTCAAATCTCCTGCTGCTCCTGATGCTCAAGCACCTGGGTCAACTTATTCTTTCTTGGTAAATATTTTAAAAACCAATTTGAATTTTGATGGTTTTTATTTCATATATTAGGTTGGATCTGCTCAATTTGATAAAACCATTTACACTGCATGTGGATTCCATTGGTAAATTAAAAAAAACACAAAATAATAATGAAAACATCAACTGATAAATCTATATATTAGAATCACCTTTCTCATTTTCTCATTTATTTTCTTATAATCAATTTAAAAGTGATCAAAACATGAAATTCAGATTCACTGTTTCTCCATCATCCACCATCACCATCTCTGCACTTGTAATCCTTTTGATTTCAATGTTGATGTTCTAAATTTAGAAAAGATTTTTAAAAATAAAATGTTATATTATATTATAAAAACATTCATATTTTTTTTTAAATCAACATCAATGTATCTTTTTCTGAATCATTCGATTCATATTAAAGATTTTTCGTTATAAATATAAATATAAAAAAAATTTATCATGAAGATATTCTTAAACTGAGAAAAATATAAGAAACGTATCAATAGGAACAGCATGATTAAGAAAATTAGATCAAATAAACAAAATTTTTAAAAAATTGACCAAAGATATTATTTGAGAATGTTCAATGATTTTGCATCCAAAATGAAATATGTTCCTAAAAATGAAAGGAAAAACAATAATAACAACAATTCAAGTATAAATGGTGATAATAATCAATCCAAAAACAATACAAACAAAAATAATGTAAAGGTTGTTTTGAAATCTGAAAAAAATACAAACAGTAACAATACAAATAATAATAATAAAAACAAGAAGAAAGAACATAAATCTTATGCATATGAAAGCAAAGAAGCAATGAAGATACCAGAAAATTTGGATATAGAAGGATTGACCTTGTATACAATAGGATATGGAGATGAGTAAGAAAATTTTTTTCCAAAACCAATCAAATGACTTATTTATCATTTCGATTCTTTTCCAAAGTAATATCCAAGAATTCATAGATAGATTGTATAAAGGAAATGTGGGATTATTGGTGGATATAAGAATCAGGCCAAATTCATACAATAAAGACTTTGAGGGAGATAAATTCTCCAAAAATCTTCAGAATGCAGGCATCTCCTACCTCCATCTCATTGAATTGGGCAACATGTTCAAAGATAACAACGATCCTCTTTATGGTGAGAATGCATACATCGAATTCCTCAAGATATCTGGCGAATTCGTCACAAGGAGGCTCCGTCAGGAATTGATCTCCCACAAAGATAAATCCAATGTTGCTATTCTTTGTGCATGCAAGCATAGGGAGATTTGCCATAGAAATTCTGTTTCTGGCTATCTCCATTTGCATTTCAATGTAAATTTGAAGCATCTATAATAGAATATTGTAAATTAAAAAACATATTGAGATAAAATTTCTTTATTTTTGAAGGAATAACATATTAACATAGAAGATGAAATGATTGTTTCGATTAAATCGATTATAGTTTAAAATTTTGTTCACATTTGGCAATTTATTTGCAATCTCCAATCAATACAACATTTTGGATTATCACATCATTTTGGAATTCTATTTGAGCATCTCGTAAATAGCTATTTTTTTGTTGGAATCTTTGTTTATATTTAAAAATTAAAATAAAATTCATTCAAGAAATGGATGAGAAAAGAAAGGTATAATGACATCATTTTTTTTATTTATATTTGTTCTATAGATTCCCAAAAATGAAATAAGATCTCGATATTTGATCCAATATTTCAATTCTAAGACACCAATTAAAATTATATCAAGATTATGTTGATCATTTTAAAATATATTTGCAATTTGTCCAGTGGATTTGGAAATCTAAAATTTTATATAACATATTTACCTCTATTTAATATATTTCATTTTATTAATTTAATAGGTCATAAGATATGGATGGCTAAAGAAGAACAATAAGAACAAATTCTTGATATTGATGAATGATGGAGAATTATATTGGTACGCCAAAGGGGTTCCAATAACAATGGTAAAAAAAAAAAAAAAAAATATAAATTTTGAGAATCTATCTCGATTTGGACATATCTTCTATTGAATCTGTTATATGAATGATATTATTATTTTGAATGTTGATATAGATTTTTTATAAAAGCCAAAGGATTGTATTTGACGAAAATATAATCAATTAAATAATCCTTTTCATTGGGAAATGTTATTCATACAATCATTCAATCTAGATTCGCAAGAATACATCCCCAAATTCTTTCAATATCTAGAAAATTTTCTGGAATTTCAAATTGAAATTTATATTTGTCAGATAATGTCGATATAAATTTCCAATTTCATTCTTAATGAAGTATAATAGGATGAATCCAGAAAGAAATTAATATATTTTTAAATTCAATCCAGTTTTTTTTTTTCTTTGATTTTATAAAAATAAATTTGAATTTTATTAAAGGGAGGATTAAACAAACTATTTTTTTTATTATATCAAAAATTGTTTTTTAATTTTGTTTATTTCATTATTTTATTTTAAAGGAAACAAAAAACTTCCAGTTCTTGCTAAAGTCAAATGGGAAAGTGAATTTAGCGGACTGCAACGTGACAGAATTGGTGGAAAGAAAGTTTGTCATAATCAACCCTTCAGGAAAGAACTTGGAGCTCGTTGCCTACGACAACCCCAACGGGTGGTTCAACGACATCAAGGGATATTCTTCCATTCAAAAAAATAGCGAAAAGTTCAACAACATGGATCTTTTGATGGTAAATCATTTTTGTTTTTGTTTTATAAAATTTAAATTTTTTTTGAAACTGTTTTATTAATTTTTTAAATTTTTTTTTTTGAAGCTGTTTTTTAAATTTTTGAGAAATTATTTTTTTTATCTTTTCAAAAACAAAATTAAGAATTTCAATTTTTTTAATTTTGTGAACTCTTTTGTTTCTTAAATTGTTTTTTTAAATTTTTCATTTTTTCATTTTTAAGAAATGTTTCTTAATTAAATTTTATACTTTTTTTTTTTGTGAAAAAATTTTTATTTTTTTTTCCGTTTTTAAAAATAGCACTTGGAAAAAAAAGGGAATTTGAGATTCAAAGACAAGAAAATATTGAACTACTTTGTGCTGAAAAGTGATACACTCGTGTGGTTCAACAAGGAGTCGGACGACAGAATAAAGGGGAGCATTTCTTTGTGGAGGGCCACTGTCGCGCAGGATCCTGAGACTGACAAGGCTGCTTTTGTCATCAAGACCATGCAGGACAAACTCATTTTGATAGCTGATGATATTACTGAAAGAGATGAGTGGATTTCTATGTAAATTTTTTTTTAAAAACCCTCTCTGGGATGTATTTAAATAAAAAAAAAAATAAAAATTAATTTAAATCAAAATTTATTAAGTTAAATAAAAAAAAAAAATTGAAAATTTAAAAATAAATTTAATTTAAAATAACAATTTTAATTTTAATTTTAATTTGAATATTAGTAAATTAAAATTTAAAATTAAATTATTAAAATTATTTTCATAATTAAATAAATTAAAGAATAAAGATAAAATTTAATTAATTTCAAAATAATTTTTTTAAAAAATAAAGGTTACAAAAATCCATCTCCACATCAAAACAAGCCACCTTAATCAAGAGTGTTAATGTAATTACTTTTTTCAAAAAGTTTTTTTTCAATGCATTTTATTTTTCTTTTGTAATTTTGTTTGTAGAGCCCACAAACACAACAAACTTTTTTAAAACCTTCTTCCAAAAAACTTCCTGAAACAATGAGAATAGCGAAAATATTTAAAGAAGGTAAATCTTTTTTTTTTTTTATATTCAATTTTATTTTTTTTTTATTATTTTTTTAAATTTTTAGATCATTTTTGTTTAATTTTATTTTTAAAATAAATAAAAATATTTTTTTTACTTAGATTATCTCAAAGTGAACGGAAACTCATATTGGGTGATTTTAGACAGAGAGTTGATGCAGTGGATGCAAATCAAGCCTGTTGGAGAAATAGATCCTAAAAAAGTAAAAAAAAATCATTTAAAAATTTTTAGAAGAATAATTTTATTTTTTTAAAAAAAAAAATAAAAAAAATATTTAAATTTATATTTAAATTTATATTTATTAATATTTATTAATATTTATTAATATTTATTTAGGTGAAAGACCACATCGCCTTTTCTGCAACCTGCTCAGTGGAAACAGTGAGCTTGACAGATTTTCGAGTGAACACTTCTTTTGGCTCCACCCTTTTCACTGCCAAAAACGAGAATGCGAAAGAACTTTGGATTGAAGTTATCAATCAAGTAAAAATTTTTTTATTTATTTTTTATTTTTATTTTTTATTTTTTATTTTTTATTTTTACTTTTTATTTTTATTATTTTATCATTAAAATTTTTTAAAAATTTTTTCTTTTTATTTTCAATTATTTTATTTTTTATTTTTTATTTTTTATTTGTATTTGTATTTTGTATTTTGTATTTTGTATTCTGTATTTTGTATTTTGTATTTTATATTTTGTATTTTGTATTTTTATTTATTTTATTTTTATTATTATTTTATCATTAAATTTTTTTTTTGTGAATACAAAAGGTTTTGGAAAGAGTTTCCAGGTCATTGACCAGAGCCACCATCTTGGTTGGACCCATGATCAAAAACTCCAAAGAACGTGAAGTAGAAACACTCGAAAAAAAAGGTGACATAATAAAAAATATTTTTTTAAATTGTTTTTTTTTTTAAATCGAAAAATTTTTTCAATAAAATTTTTTTTTTCGATTAAATTTACATTGAATTAATTTGGTTCATTTTTAATCTAATTTTTTTTAATTTTTTTTTTTTTTTTTGCATTTTTATTAATGCTTTGTTATTATCTTTCATTTTATTAATGTTAAATTTTTTTCATGTTTATTGATTAAATTTTTTTGATATTAATTTTGTTTTAAAATGTTTAAAATTTTTTTATTATTATTTGAATTTATCATTCTAAAATATTTACTTTATTTTGACTTTATTTTTTAATTAATATTTTTTAAAATTTTTTCAATTTATTTTTTCAATTTATTTTAATAGGGTGGTTGTTAATAAACGCAAAAGAGAAAAAGTGGTTCTGGCTGAGAGACAACATATTGCAGTGGTACGATAAATCATTTGAGGGGAAAACAGATCCTCCCTCTTTGTACAAGGGACTCCAGTCTCTTTTGGGTTGCAGTGTGAAAGAAAACATCGAAAAAGTGGGTGCTTTGACCATATATGCTCCTCAACGTAAAATTCAAAAAATTTTAAAAAAATAAAATAAAAAATTAAATTAAAAAATTAAAAAATAAAAATTTTAATAAAAATTATATTAAAAATAAAAATTAAAAAATTATTAATGAAATGAAAAATAAAAATTTAAATTAAAAAAAAAAATTTAAATGAAAAATTTCACATTGTAAAAATTAAAAATTAATTAATAAATAAATTGTAGTAAATACTTTCACCCGTTAAAGTTAAAAAGAATAATTTAAATTTGTTAAAATTTTTTTTTTAGACAAAATTTTTGTGTTGCAGAGTTTTGCAAAAGACATCTTGTCACAACAAAGGGAAAAAGAAGGTAAAAAAAATTTAAAAACAAACGGAGAATAAAAAATTTAAAATTCAAAAAATTAATTTAATAATCAAATAAATAAAAAATTTTTGAGAAAATTAAAAATAAATTACAAAATTTAAACCTAAAATGTTAAATAAATTAAAATTTAATTTTTTTTAATAAAAATAAAAATATAAAAAAATTAGATTGGTTTTATTGCATTCACAACAGTATTTTCAGAGCCGGAAATGCGGTAAAGTCATTGAACAACAAAGAAGCCATTCCCTCCAAATTCATTCAATGTTTCAAGAGCGGTTGGCTCGTTGATGGGAAAACGAAGAAGAAAAATTTTTATCTCATAAGAAACTCTCACTTTTTGTGTTATGGAGATGACAGAGTAACAAAAAATTTTATATTTTATTTATTATTTATTCTATTCTATTTTTATTTCTTTTAATTTGTCAAAAATTTTTTTTTAATTTATTTTTATTTCTTTTTTAAATTTGTTATTTTTATTTTATTAATTTTTTATGATTTTTATTAACTTTTTATGATTTTTCAATTTTTTTATTTCTAAAATTTATTTTAATTATTTTTGTCAATTTATTTGAGTTTTATTTTTCATTTTATTAATTTTAGTTTATTTATTATTTTAATTATTTTATTAATATCAGTTTATTTATTAATAAATTATATTCATTATTTTATTTTCATTATTTCCATTATTTTTTTTATTTTTTATTCATTATTTTATTATGTTTTTATTTTTTCTTAGTTGTTGAAATTCAGATCAAACAAAAATTTGTGTGGATGCACGTTGGTTTCAGAAGAATGCACATTCACCATCCTCTCTTCTGACGAGAAAGTGATTCTCTCTTTGATTTGTGAGTCTTGGGAAGAGCGCATCTCTTGGACCCTCGCACTGCAAGAAGTAATAAACTATTTTTTTATTTCATTTTTTATTTATTATTTTTTATTTTTTATTTTTTATTTTTTATTTTTTATTTTTTATTTTATTATTTTATTATTTTTTATTTTTTATT
>JAMYWO010000530.1:0-19883 GCA_024220525.1 Cochliopodium minus | reverse complement strand
CTTGCAGTTTTGACAAGAGAGAGTCAAATTTCCCATTTTAAGTTCACAACCTGAGAATATTGGGTGATTAATTCTAGACTGTCGGATATGTAAAAAATTTTTGGCTAGTTCAACTCCAAATTTTGAGAAGAGGATGCTGTGCTATTTCTTCCCATCAGAAACAACTTTATAGAAGTATGGGAACTTTTTGAGTTATTTCATCCCATAATTATGGGACATCGAAAAAATCTTCCTAATTGAAGCAAAGGAAAAAATACAAACCAAGAAGAAACAATCAAAAATCCTTGATGATTACACATAGTGTTTGAATACCTTTGGAGGTTTTAGCAAACAAGGAAATCGTGTGAATAGTAGAATGACAAAAGGATTGGGAAAGATAATGATTATTTCAGAAAATGGAAAAAAAATGCTGCAAGAATATTAAGAAATCTTGTCATCACCGCTTGTACTAATGAAAAGTAGGCCACTAACTACTGATGCAAAAAGTACACTGTAGAGATTACTATCCAGACTTAAAAAACAAAAAAATCCAAATTAATCAAACATGAATTCAAAAAATTCATAATTTTTTTAAATGAAGACAATCAAAAAGAATAAAAAATTTAATTAAGAATCTATCATTTTTGAGAAACAAAAATAGGTAAAAAGGGAGTGTTGGTATTGGTTTGATTGGCAAACATTAAATTAAAAAAATTTGGGTATAGTAAAAATATAAAAAAAAAAAATTTGAAAACACAAAATGGATAATTATGAACACGTAACAATATTTCAACCAAAAATTATCGTAATAGTAATCATTCATATTAGGAAAATAAATCAAGATTTGGAAAATTTAAGAAGGACAATGAAAAATTTTTCAATGTAAATCATTTTAAAATTAAAAATAATCTTTAATTCATTTTTTTTCAGATATTTTGAGAATAAAAAAATGGAAAAAGAATATGAATTGAAAGTAAATTATAAGATAGACAATAAGTATTTTAAAGTAATATTTGATTGTAAATTGATTTCTTTTTTGGATATGGTGGAGAAGTTAAAAAGTTTTTGCAATAATGAAATAGTAATCCAAAATTTGTTTTATTTTGAAAATGAGATAGCTATTATTCTTGATAAGACTTGGAATGATTTCATAGAAAATATAAATGGCAATCAAACTATTCCAATCCAAATTGAAGGATCCACAAGTATCATCTATAAAATGGTAAAATCAAGAAATATTACTTTTTTTAATTTGAATTGATTTTTATATCTAATTGATAGCTCAAATTATCATAAAATTATCATAATATATATGAATCTACGGTATTTATCAAAATTTTGTAAAGTGTATTCAATTTATAATTGATCATTTATCATTTTTACAAACAAAATTTTAAATTCACAAAAAAAAAAAAGGATGATGCAGGAACTCAGAATCGAACACCAGACAACTTAACATATGAAATTGAAAAAAGAAAAAAAACAGAATTATATCCTAGTTCTCAAAAACAAAAAAAGGATGATTCTTTATCTAAAAAGAAAAGTGAGGTATAAATCCATTCATCATTTATTTCATATCCTCCCATTCATTATTTTCAATAAAATAGATTAGATTTTATCCAAATAATCATTATAAAAGAACAATTGATGATAACATATATTATTGTGATAAAACGAGATTCATTGCAGAAATGCTAGAATATGATGAAATAAGAATATTTTTTCCAACAAATTTTGGAAAATCATTGATGATCACTACTCTTGAAACTTTTGTTGATTTTTTTTATAAAAAAAAATATGATTTTTATTTTGGGGGAAAAGAAATCGATTCTAAAAAATTTGAAAAAACAAGAATAGATCATCATGGAAATTATTTTGTTTTGAAATTTCATTTTAGGATCAATATCAATAACTGTTTATCCTATGAAAAATTTGTGGAAAACAAATATAAAATTGAAAAAAAAATTACAAAAGAATTCAACGAACAACTGGAGAGCACAATTTACTTTTTTTGTAAAAGTAATAAAATTGAAATTGAAAAGGAAGAAACAAAAGATATTTTGGAATACTTGGAAAAGATTTGTAAAGTTTGCAGAGACATTAAAAAATTAAAAGTTTTATTTGTGATTCATGATTACGACTATTTTTACAGGGATTTGGAAAATGGTTTCATTTTTTTGGAAGAAGATGAAATGAAGAAAATTCATTTTTTTATTGTCACTCTTATTTCTGAGAAAATGAATTTACTTTTCAAAAATATAAAATATCTCACCAAAAAATTCAAAACAAAATATGTCATTACGGGTATTTTTCCTTTTGAAAAGTTTAAATTTGATCAAATTGAGAAAAATGAAACTATGAAAATTATAAATGTAAACTCTTCTCCTATTTTTTCTTCTGCTTTTGGATTTACAGAAGAAGAGATAAGAAAAGCTTTGAAAGAGTTGGATTTAAAAGAAAAAGAAGAAAATGTGTTGAAAATGACCAAAAAAAGTTTCAATGGATATCTTTTTGGAAATAGTGAAAAAAGTGTTTATCATCCTTCTCTATCAATCAATTTATTTAATGCGTTGCAATGTTATGAAAATAATTTGTACAGAGATGAAATATTGAAAAAGAAAGGAGAAGAAATGGAGAAAGAAAAAAGATTAGAAAGATTTTTTCCAAACAATCATCTTTTCCCTTTTTTTTTGGTTAAAAATCTTTCAGAATATTGTGTTTCCTTTCATTTTGTTTTGTTATCTCTTCTTAAATGTTTTCACATTTCTAACTTTCATAATTTAAACAAAAGAAATTTCCTTTTCATTTCTGAAAATAAAAATAATTCTTTTAAAATAGAAAATATTATTAATAATGAAAATAATATTAGTATTGAATCTCTTTCATTTAAAATGGAAAATAATAATAATATTAATAATAATAACAATAATAATAATAGTAATAATAATAATGTTAATAATAATAATAATAATAATAATAATAATAATAATAATAATAATAATAATAATAACAATAATAATAATGTTAATAATAATATTAATAATAATAATAATAATAATAATAATAATAATAATAATAATAAGATCAATAATGATGTTAATAATAATGATGTTTCTCTTCCTTTAAAAAAACCTAAAACCAAAAACAATGTTTTTTACAAAAATGATAAAATCGGAAAGAAAGAAATAATACCAAACATTCAAAATGGGCAAAAAAGAATGGAAATAAATAAAATGAAAAATAATGATTTTCGATTAAACAAATTTAAAAATTCTCTTTGGAGATTTGAAACAAATTTGTTGAATACAAGACAAACAAAGAATGACGAGGGTATATCAATCTCTAATATAGATGAACCTCAAATTAAAGATGGAAAAAAATACAAAGAAACCAAATGTGAGTTTGATGAAAAGTTTTGTTTCTCAATTATTAAAAATGGGAATAAATATTCACTCAAAGTTAATTTGAACGAAAATGTTGATTACAAAGAAATGATAGAATCATTTGCTTTTTTAAATGAAGATTCAGTAAAAGGAATTATTTTTTACTTGTATCATTATGGATTGATCACGAGAACGAATGAAAATAATTTTTGTTTTCCCAACTTCTTTTCTTTCATTATCTCTCTCAGTTATCTCTTTTCTCTTCATTAAAAAAAGATTTCAAAAATTTTGTGAGTGAACCATCTTCTTACTCCCTTCAAAGAATACTCCAAACTGCATTTGATGAAAGAGGTCTCTCTTTTACTCCCATCAATAAAGAAAAGAAAAACTATTTGAAACATCTTTTCAATGAGTTTTCTTCTTTTTTTGAATGGAAAGTCTCCAAAAAACATCTTCCTTTCAAAATGAACGAAGATATGGATGATTCTTTTCCTCTTTCACTTGATATTTTCTTGGAAAACAAAGATTCTTTTATTATTGTTGAGTTTATTCAGTTAGAACAAAACGATGTTGTTTTTCAACATGATCTTAATGAAATTCAAGACGAAAAAGAAAGAAATGAAATGTATCTTACTTTTTTAAAATTAACTTTTGATTTGGCTTCCCTCCAATTGTCACAAAACAAGATCTCAAATCTCGAAAAAGAAAAGAAAAGGAAAAGAAAAGAAACTCAAAAAATAGAAAAAGTAGGAGATCTTTCTGTTTCTTTTCTCAATCAGTTTAACCTTTATTTGAAAGAATTTAAAAGGTCTTGTGAAAAAGGAAATCAAAAATGCTTTCTCAACAAAAAGTTTTATTGTTTTGTTGTTCTCAACTTTTCTCAATCTCTCAGTGAAATTAGAGGACATTCTTTGAATGGAAATTTTTTGAAAGAAATCGATCTAAATTCTGATTCAAATTCAATTTTTCAATTTCTTTTTGAACTTATTTTTCAAAAAAAATAAAAATAAATAAAAATTAAAACAAAATTTCAAAAATAGTCTTTAATTTCTATTTTAAAAGAATCTTTTTTCCCAACATCTTTAATGTTAGTTATAATTTTAAATAGAAGAGGTTTGGGTAATTTTATGTTGTACTTTTTATGAAAGAGTTTAAGAGATAAAATTAAATTTAAAATATTTTCTTTGAATTTAATGTTTGAAAGTTGGTGCATGTCTGGTTCCCAAGGTGTCAAAATTTGGAAATTCCATAAATTTAGGGAGAATTCTCTCAACTTTAATTCTTTAAATTTTAAAGTTATTTTTTGAATTAGAAATTTTTTTAAAAATATATATTTTTTTTTTCTTACTCGATTTCTGAGTTGAAAGATAGAACCGTTCTAAATAACAACCAGTTTTCCATATTACTTTGGTAGTGTCAATATATTTTTGCCTTTTCTCTTCTAAATTCTCTTCCTGTTGAAAAGAGATTATATTGGTTGAAAAGATTAATTTTTCTTCAAATAAAATTTTACAACAAACAATTCATTCATAATTTCCATGATTATTTCTGTATATAAATTGTAAAGTGAGTCTCCACCATTTTTTGTGTGGCATAGTTTGAGGCAGATTGCAAATATTTCAGTGATATTCGGCTTTTTATTTCCATTTTTGATTTGATTGATTATTTTTCTCAATAAAGTTTCAAAATTTTGGATATTCTTTTGCAAGGAATCATCATTATTTTTTATTTTGTGAGATTCTTTTATTTGCTCAATAAGATTTGTATTCTCCAAACATTTTATCATTTTTTTTTTTTTTTTTTTATATTTATATTCTTTAACATCTTTGTTTAAAATTGACTCATTTTTTTCAATTTCATTAGAAATAAAATGACTCATTAAATATTAATTCAAATATTTCATCTATTCTCCGAAAAAAAAAAGAAAATATCATTGGAACTAAAATCTTGCACTGTTTGAAGTGATTTAAATGCAAGAAAAAGTTTCTCTTTTAATAAATTTATTAAAACAAACCAAATTTCTTTTCATTCAAATTTATAAATTTATAAAAAAAATGAATAAGGTACTCTCTAATAGGGTAATTGATAATATACAGAATGCCCAAGTAAAAGAGTTTTGGAAAAAAAACTTTGATGGATTATTGGTTGCTGATTTAGATGAATTGATTGAAAAGTTACCCTTTTTTAATTTATTTTTGGATATATTATCTTACTATATTGATAAGAATTATGGAGAAATTCAAAAAGGAAGAAAAGTAAGCTGATTTATATAAAAATATAAATTTAATTTTTTCAACATTAATTCATAATACCCAAAGGATCACAATCGATCAAGAAAATTATTTCAAAAATTTTTTTATAACAACATTGGAAGTTGAAGATAAAGTAAGGTTGCAACCATTTGTATCTTTCTTTGAAGAAAAGGAAATAGAACAAAAAATAAAAGAAATACTCGATTCAGCTGATGAAGAGTCCACAATATCAATGGATAAAGAACAAATTGAAAAAATAAATGAGAATTACTTTTTATCAACAAATAATGATGGTAAAAAATCAAAATTAAGAAAAAAATAGATTTTATCTCTTATTTGTTTTCATTTATTTAGCAAAATTGTTTTGGATGAATAATTTTAAATACCAATTATATGTTGATTATGAGATTTTCTTTGAAGAGTAAAAAATCAAGATTTTTTTCTTTTAATTAATGAAAAAAAAATCAATTAATTTTCAAATTTACTTTATTTTTGTCTTTTTAAATAAAAAAGATTAAAGAAATACGTAAAAGAAATAGAATTGAAAGAATTGGTGTTGGCAAGATTCACAGAAAAAGATTTTGAAATAATAAAAGAAGGACTGAAAGAAGAATTAGTACCAAGAGAAAAAGTGAGAAGTGATTATTTTGCAGAAACATTCAATAAACACGTTTTGATTGTTTTAAGAAAAATTGTTAGAAAATCTTTTCCTCTTTCTGAAAAAACAGAGAAAAAAGGAAATGCTGATGTTTTTTGGGATAACACACATAAAGCCAATCACTCTTTTTTGAGCATAAGCAATAACAAAAAGTCTTTCATAATCAGTATTTTTTTTCAAAATTTAATAAAAACAAAAACAAGAAAACTAAAACAAAAAAACAAAAAACTATTTGTTAATAAATAACTCTAAAATATAATGATAATAATAAAATAAAATTACTTTTTTTTAACCCTTTTTTTTTTTAAAAAAAAGATGGATTAAGAATGAGATCTGTCATATCTGAACAATCATTCTACAAAGGTGTTCATTATATTGAATTTCATTTAGACAAAGTTGTAAGTATTCATTATTTATTCTTTTGTTATTTATTTATTTTATTATTATTATTATTATTATTATTTTATTATTCTTGATTTTTATTTATTTATTTTATAATTATTATTATTATTTTTATTTTAATACATTATTATTTATTATTATTCTTTTGTCATTTATTTCATTATTATTATTATTTTATTATTCTTTTTCTTTTGTATGTTATTATTATTATTTAATATTTATTCTATCCACAAAAAAAAGAACGAGAATCTTTTCATTGGAGTGTGCAAGAAGGGAAAATTGGATTTGGATAGTTGTCCTAGAAATTTAGAGGGGATATGGGCTATAGGTAAATCTATTCCTAAGAAACCATTTATAATCCTTTCATTTAAATATTTAATTTATAATTTATAAATTCATTTAAATATTTAATTTATAATTTATAAATTCATTTAATAATATTTATGAATTGATTTAAATGTTTACTTTCATTTAAATAATATTTACTTAATAATATTTATTAATTGATTTCAATATTTACTTTCATTTAAATAACATTTAATTAATAATATTTACTTTCATTTAAATAACATTATTTTTAGTTGTTTATTCATATTATTAAAATTACGTTTTTTCTAATATCAAGGACCAAATGGATTGACCATTTCAGATGAAGGATACAAACTTGCTGAAGAAGTAAAAAATTCAAGATTTAATAATATAATAACAAATTATATCATTATTTATTCAATTTTATTTTAATTTTTATTTTAATATTTGGTTTATTTTTATTTTTATTTTTATTTTTATTTTAATATTTATTTATGTAATTTTCTTTTATTTGATGATTTTGATTGTTTAAATTTATTTATTTTATGAGAAAAGAGTTCAGAAATATGGAAAGAATTGAAAGAAGCAAAAGATATAGGAATGATAATAGATTTTAATAAAAAAGAAATAAATTTTTGTTTTGAAAATAATCTTCGCCTCCCTTTCTTGCTACTTCCACACCCCCTTCTTCAATATATAAAAGATAATAATAACAATATAAATAATAATAATAATGATAATATTAATAATAATAACAATAATAATAATAATAATAATAATAATAACAATATTAATAATAATAATAATAATAATAATAATAATAATAATATTAATAATAATAACAATAATAATATTAATAATAACAATAACAATAATAATAATAATAACAATAATAATAATAATAATAATAATAGTAATAATAATAACAATAACAATAATAATAACAATATTAATAATAACAATAACAATAATAACAATAATAATAAAATATTAATAATATTAATAATAATATGAAAGAGAAAGAGAAGAAAGAAAAAGGGGAAGAATTATTCATATTTGTTTCTTCAAATAAACAAAGCATGATAACAATTACTAAATATGTTTATTTTAAAGAGAAGAAGAAAGAAGAAGGAGAGGAGGAAGAAGAAGCGGAGGAGTTTTTTTCAAATTTGAAATTTCCGAACATAGAATACACTTCTTCCCCTTTTGTTTTATCTTTAGGAAAATATGATGAAATTGTTTGGAGTTCTCACTTGGACAGAAAAGGAAGTAATATTGAAATTTTGAATAAAGGTAAAAAAATTATTTTTTAATATTTTTTAAATATTTAATTATTATTTTTAATTATTATTTTTAATTATTATTTTTAAAACTAATTTTAAAGGTAAATCAGCTTCTTCTTCTGCTTCTCTTTCTTTTTACAATTCTGTTCTCTCTGAACAAGTTTTTCTTCATAATGATCATTCTTCTTCTGATAAAAAAGGTCTGATCATTTATTTCTTTTTACTTTTTTAATAAGCTTTTATTTACTTTTATTATTTTCATTTTACTTATAAATTAACTTTTTATAATTTCACTTTTTATAATTTATTATTTTCATTTCATTTTTTTATTTATTATTTATTTTTTATTATTTTTATAAAAGATAAAAATGAAAGCAAGAAAAATATAAATTTTTATGATGATAAGACAGACGGAAATAGCGAAAAAGATGATAAAGAAAACAAGAATGAAAAAGAAGAAAAGAAAGAAACACTCCATTACGTAGAAATTTATCTTCAAAAGAGTGAGGGATTGTATTTAGGTATTGCCTCTTCTTTATTAGGTGAAATAAATTGTGAAGAAGAAGTTAGAAATTCTGAAAAAGTATGGGCTGTTGGTAAAAAAAATATATTATCATTATTTCTTTATTATTTCTTTATTATTTCTTTATTATTTCTTTATTATTTCTTTATTATTTCTTTATTTTTTCACACTTTCATTTTAATGTTTTTTCTTTTATTTTGATGTTTTTTCTTAATTTAGTTTATAAACTATTATTTCATTGTTTATTTTAATATTTTATTAAACTATTTTATTATTTAAACTATTTATTTTATTATTTATTTATTAAACTATTATTTTATTATTTAAACTATATTTAATATTATTATTTTATTTATTAAAATATTATTTTATTATTTAAACTATATATTTAATATTATTATTTTATTTTTTTTTCAATTAAATAAAAAGGACCAGAATTGATCTGCAATCCATTGGGTTATCCATTAGGAGGAGCAAAAGAGATAGAATTAAAAGAAGGAACAACAGTGGGATTATTATTAGATATGCAAAAATGTGAATTGTCTTATTTCTTTTATTCTTCCTCTCCTCCCTCCTCTTCAACTTCCTCTCCTCCCTCTCCAACTTCCTCTTCAACCTCCTCTCCTCCTTCAAATAAAAAAGAAGATGATAAGAAAAAGAATAGTAGTGATAAGAGTACAAGCAAGAACGAAATAGAAAGAAAAGGAGAAAAAAAGTATGTATACAGGAAAGAAGTGGTGGCGTTCAGAAAATTTGTGAAATCAGTGAGAATATTTGCATGTATGTACAAAAAAAATATCATCACTTTTACTAAATACATCAACAATAAACATTCCATCCTTTCTTATCTTTCTTCTCCTCTCCTTCTTCATTCTTCTTTCCCCCTTTTCAAACCTTTACCTTTTGGTTCTTTTTTTTTTAAAAAAAAAAATAATTTTATCATTTAAAATATTAGAAATTTAGCATGTTAACAATTGTTTAAAATAATCACATTATATATTCACAATCACTTTAACTATTTACCTACATTTATAATCATTTTAAAAATACTTCAGCTCATAATTCACTAAAGGGTCATTTTAAATATTTCATGGTTTAATAAAAATTTAAAAATTTAATAAAAATATAATAATAATTTAATAATATTTTTAATAATTCAATAAAAATTTAATAAAAATTTAATAATTTAATAATCCATTTTTATTTTAAAAAAAAAAAAGAGGAAAAAAAGGAAGAAGAGGTAAAGTGGAGTCAAATAATGAAAGGAAAAAAGATAAATATAAAAAATAATTTAAAAGAAGTGGAGAGAAAGGGAAAAGGAGAATACAACAGTATTTTATCAGAACAAAGTTTTGAGGAGGGAATACATTACATTGAATTTCTTTTTTCTCGTTTTCATTTTTCTTCTTACCTTGGAGTTGCTCTCCGCAAAAACCTCTCCTTTCATGAACCTCCTTCAAACAATGATTTTGTTTGGGCAATTGGTTAATTTAAAATTTTATTTTATCCCAAAAAATTTTAAAATATTTTTTTAAAATTTTGTATTTTATTTTGTTTTATTTTTATTTTTATTTTTATTTTTATTTTATTTTTATTTTTATTTTGTTTATTTTTAATTTAATATTTATTTTAAAATTAGGACCTTCTGTTATATGCAATAAAATAGGGAAAGTGAGTGAAGGAGAAGAGGGAGCAAAAAATTGGAAAGGTTGGGAACAAATCAGTCAAAACAATCAAAACATTCTAAACGATAAAGAACAATATAAATGTAAAAAAAATGAGAATCAAAATAAAGAAGAAAAAAAGGGAGAAAGAGTTGGAATGATCATAGGTTTTCTTTCTAATTTATTTTTTAAATATTTTTATTTTTCAACTTTTTGGTTTTTTTTTAAGATATGGAAAAAAGGCAATTAACATACATTTTCAATGTTTTCAATAAAAAAGAAATAATGAATAACATAAAAAATAATAATGAGAATAAAATGATAAATAATAATAACAAAATGATAAATAATGATGAGAATAAAATAATAAATAATAATGAGAATAAAAAGATAAATAAGAAAAGGTTATTCTTTTCAAATATTCCTTCAAATGTTCATCTCTTTTTTTCTTCTTCTTCTCCTTTTTCAATTTCCATAACTTCTTATTTTTCTTCTTCTAAAAAAATTGAAAAATATCTCAACCCTCACTTTCACCACCTTCTTCCTTTCCATTTCAACTATAATTTCAAAGGGAAAGAAAAAGAGATGACCAAAAATGTTCTTAATGGAAACATTTTCATGAATAATAATGATAATGATAATAAAAATAAAAATAATAATAAAAATAATAATAAAAATAATAATAAAAATAATAATAAAATCAATAATAACGATTATAATAAAAAAAATAATAAAAATGATGAAAATAAGAACAATGATGAAACAAATAATAATTCAGTGAATACTTTAAACTTTAAAAAGATGAAAGATAATAAAGAAAAGGAGAATAAAGAAAAAGAAAAAGAGAACAAAAATAAAATTCTTTCACCTAGGCAAAGTAAATCTAACACCAAAGATTTTACTTTGAATAACTGTTTTAACATTGGTATCTTTTAAATTTTATTTTATTAATCATCTTTTTTGTATTATTATTTTTAAATTATCATTTATTTTGTATGATTTAAATCAATAATTATTATACTTTTTATTGTTTCCTTTAAATTTGATTGGTTTTTTTTAAATTTATTTTTTTGAAAGAAAAAAAGGGAAGAGGAGCATATTTGAAAGAAGAAAACCAAGATTCAGTTTATTTTGAAAAAGGAAAACAAGCAAATGGAATAACTACTTTGAAAATAATGACAAAAGGTGTTCATTTACTCGAATTTTCTGTTGATTCCCTTTCTCTTGATGCTTCCCTTTACTTTGGTGTTGCTCTTTTTGATATTGGTACTTTTTTCATTTATTTTTATTTTATTTTTTAAAACATTTATTTTTATTTTAATATTTTTAATATTTTATTTAAAAATTTATTATTATTTTATTTTTTAATAATTTAATCTTTTATTTTTTAATCTTTTATTTATCTTTTATTAATTTTTTAAATATTTTATTTTTTAAACTTTATTTATCTTTTATTAATTTTTTAAATATTTTCTTTTTAGTGAAAGAAATGGATATGGAGAGCATACCAAGAATTACAAAGAGTGGAGTATGGGGAATAGGACCCAACATAATTTCTCATTCTCCTTTTCACATTTCCTCCCTTCTTTACCTACCTCTTCTTAATTCTAACAATTATAATAATAACAGTAATAATAATAATAATAATAATAATAATAATAATAACAATAATAATAGTAACAATAATAACAATGAAAATATTTATTACAAAAAAGAAAAACACTCAAAAAAGAAGAAAGCAAGCAAGAATATAAATATGAAAGAAAATATGAAAGGAAATAAAAAAGAGGAAAAAAAGATGAAAAAGTTAAAGAAAAAGAAAAAAATAATGAATGAAATAAATTCCAATGTGAAAGAAGACATGATAAGTAACTCTCAATTCATTACTATCAAAATTGATATGTTTAAACGAGAAATGAAAATAATGATTGGAAATGATAATAAAGAATTAATTTCCTATAAAAACATTGGTTTATTTCCCTTTTTTTCCTATTTTATATTTAATAATTTATTGTTGAAATTTAATTTATTTTTTATCAATCAATCAATTATTAAAAATTAATAATTTAAAATTAATTTTTTAAATCATCATTATTTCACTATTAGTTATATTATTTCACTATTAGTCATAATATTATTTCACTATTAGTTATATTATTTCACTATTAGTCATAATATTATTTCA
Source organism: Cochliopodium minus (assembly GCA_024220525.1). NCBI lineage: Eukaryota > Discosea > Himatismenida > Cochliopodiidae > Cochliopodium > Cochliopodium minus. The sequence goes on along the minus strand of JAMYWO010000530.1, from coordinate 7,245 downwards.
CTTTTAGTTATATTATTATTTCACTTTTAGTTATATTATTATTTCACTTTTAGTTATATTATTATTTAGTTATATTTTTGATATTTTTTTTTGTAATTTGGGATTATTATTTTTAATTTAAAAAAGGGAAAAAGTTGGTGGGATGGGTGAGTTGCATAGGAAATTCAATAGTAACTTTAACAAATTATTTGGAAGATGAAAAAAAGATAGAAGAGTATTTAAAAACAAAAAAAAAACATGGAAATCATGATGAATGGGTTAAAAATTGCAAAAAAAATCTTTCAGAAAATCATCCAATCCAAAAAATGAAAAAAAACATTGAAGAAATCGAAAAAAAAGAAAAACTAAAAATTGAAAAAAATAAAAATAGATTTCTCTCTTTACAATCTCTCCATGACTATAACTACAGATGGTGGAAATTATCTTTTTCTGATTCTCTTTCTGTTAAATTAATTGATTTTAAAAGGTTATTTTATTTATAAAATTTTAAAATAAAAATTTATTAATTTTATCTAAACCTTTTATTGATTTTATTTAATCATAATAATTAATTTTAATTATTTTAATTCTAATAATTAAAATTTTTTAAAGAGCAATGACAAATTTTTTGGAAGATACATTTGATTTACATTCAACATCATTGAAAATAATAGCAAGTGTGATGGATGATTATTTGACAAAAAAAGAGAATACAATAGATGTTATTTCTTTTAGAAATTTTTTTGTAAACGAAAAAAAAGAAAATATTCCCCTCCCCCTCTTTTTTCAAAACTCCAAAAGTGAACTTTTAAAAATAACAAAACTTTACTTTTCTTCACAAGGTATTATTTATTTTAAAAAAAAGTATTTATTTGAAAAAAATTATTTAATATTTATTTCTTTTAAAAAAAAAACTCATATTTATTTGTTATTTATTTGAAAAAGTATTATGATTTAAAAAAAATTTATTTCTTTTAAAAAACACATTAATTTTAATTTATTTTAAAAAAAAGTTTTGTTATTTATTTCTTTTAAAAAACACATTAATTTTAATTTATTTTTAAAAAAAGAATTGACACCTCTCCACGTGCTTTGTTCAGCAAACAAGTTGAAAAAAGAAAAGTTTATTGAAATAGCAAAGAAAATGAAAGTAAAAGAAATGGTAAATAAAAAAGACATTGATTCATCCACTCCTCTTCATTATTCCATCCTAAATAACATTGATCCTTTTTCTGTTTCTTTTTTAATTGAAAATGGTTCTGATTTAAATTCCAAAGACATGAATGTTAAATTCTTTTTTTTTTTTATTTTTTTATTAAAAATTATTTTATATTGTATTTTTAGGGATACACCCCATTGCATTTGTGCTGTTTGAAAGATTCTCCTTTGCAACTTTTTAAGTTACTACTCGAAAATGGAGCAAAAGTAGATGAAGGTATTTTTAGTATTTTAATTATTATTTTTATGATTTTATTATTTTAATAATTACTTTTATTTTTTATTTTATTATTTTAGTATTTTATAATTTATTTTTTTAAATTTTATTTTATTATTATTTTTATTTTTATGATTTTATGATTTTATTATTTTATAATTTATTTTTAAATTCTATTTTTATTTTTATTTTTTATTTTTGGAAAAGAGGATACAGGAGGAGGAACACCAATATTATTAGCGGTGAAAAAGAATATAGAAGATGAGAAAATAAAGTATTTGATGGAAAAAGGAGCGAGAGTAGACAAAAAAAGTAAAACGGGAGCATGTCCTCTCCTCATTTCTTCTTCAAAGTCAGAAAGTGTAGACATTTCAAAAATAGAGATGTTGGTAAAAGGAGGGGCAGATGTAAATGTGGAAAATAAAATAGGGAATTCTCTTCATTTTTGTTTCATTGATGAAAAAGTTGGAATTGAAAGAATAAAACTCCTCTTAGAAAGTAAAGTAAATGTAAACGCAAAAAATAAAGAATCTCTCTCCCCTCTTTATTTTGCTTGTCAATCCGAGTCTTCTCTTGATAAACTTGAACTTTTACTTTCCTACAATGCTGATGTAAACATGACTTTTCGTAATGGTAAAATTTTCTCTTCTAAATCAAAAATAAAAAATAAAAAAAAAATCAAAAAATTTTATTATTATTAATAAAAACTGTTAATAAAAAAAAAATAGGAGACAATTTATTTTTTTCTTGCATTTCACATTTTAATCCTACAATCTTCAAGTTTATTTTGGATAATGGAGTGAATCCGAAACAAGAAAATGATTCAGGATGGTCTTTTTATGAAATAATTTTAAATTTGAAAAAAGAAAACATTCTCTCTTCTTTTCACTTTGATTCTTATTCTCCTCTTACTTCCAAACACTCTAACAATCTTAAATCTCTCATTCAAAATTGTGAAAATACCAAAAAATGTACCCAGACAGTTCTTTCCTCTTTGAGTGAAAAATTTGGTAAATCTTTTTTTTTCTCTTTTTAAACTTTTTTTTATTTTTTGCATTTTGTTAAAGTTTATCAAATCTATTTAAATTGTAAAACTTGCAAGTTAGAGGATGGTAAGGGTTTGTGTGTTGGATGTGCTGGTAAAAAAAAAAAAAAAATGTTAAAATTCTTCAAATTATTTTCTCAAATGATTTCTTATAAAAATGAAAATGAAGAAACTTGCCACAAAGGACACATTTTGGGAGAAAGAAAGTTCAACAAATTTTTTTGTGATTGTTCTTGCAACAAATAATAAATTACAAACAATTAAATAAAATTATAAAAAAAAAAAAAAAAGAAAAGATTGATAGGGAGACAATGTATTTAATTTGGTCAAATATTTATAACTATTTGGGTCAAAGATATAGCAATGGAACTATATTTTTGATGGGAAATATGTTTATTTATATCGTTTGTTTTTGGGTATTTGAAAAAATTAAACGAAATTTTTAAAATTTCCTCTACAAAACTGATAATCTATTTATTTTAAAAGATACACTGTGGATATTGGGAATTAATATATAGAATACCTTCATTAAGAAAGTATAAAATACAAAAAGACAAAGAAATTGATAAAAAAATTGTGAAAGAAATTTACATTGGCCAAATTATAAATACTCTTCTTATTGTTCCTTTAGCTTCTATTTTTTTATTCAAGTATCATTGGTCAACAAGATCTGTATTGGATTTCAGTATTGAAAGATTTCCTTCTCTTTTCCAATTCATTTCTTATTTTGTAAGGAAATTTCAATCTGTTTTTCTTTAAAATTAATAGATGAATTCTCAAAGATCCTTTATGCTTTTATTTGTGATACTTGGTAATTCTTTTTCTTTTTTAAATGTTGATAATATAAATCTTATGAAAAAAAGGCTTTACACCGTTCACAGGTAAAATAAATTAAAAAATATTAATTAAAAAATATAAAAATAAAAATAAAAAATAATTTTATAAAAAGAACACTTCACTCTAAATATTTGTACAAGTATATTCATAAAAAACATCACAAATTATATTCTCCAAATGGGGCAGGGACACAGTATGCACATGTAGTGGAAGATGTGATTAATAATTTGTCATCTGCTTTGATTGGACCCACTTTGTTTCCCCAACATGTTGTTTTGTTTTGGTTTTTTATTGGTTTTAGAATTTCTGAATCTGTTGAGGGTTAACTTCATTCTTTTTATTTCTTTTTGTTTAATCTAATTTTTCTAATTTTTTTATGCTTTTTTTCTCATTTTTGTATTTTAAAATTTAATTTTTTGAATTAAATAAAATAAGCTCACTCAGGTAATCCACAATTATTCAGAATTACAATGACAATTAAATGAATTTAATTTTATCAGGATATCAACTTCCTTGGTCTCTTTAGTAAAAAAATAATTTTTTAAAATTATTTTAAAATTTTTAAAATTTTTATCCTTAGTAGATGGATGGGATTTTTACACGGAGGTCCAATCCGCCATGATTTGTAAAAAAAAAAAAAAAATTAAAAATTTTTTATAATTTTAAATTTTAAAAAGCCACCACAGCCACCCACATTCAGGTAATTTGCCTACCATAGTGTTTTAATGAATAAATTTTAATTATTAAAGGTAATTATGGAGCATTTTTCTTTTGGGATTACATCCTAGGCACTGATAAACCTTACCAAGCTTGGCTTAAACAATTTCAAAATCAATCTGGAGTATCCAACCAAGATATTCACCATAGCAAAGAAAACCAAACAAAAAAAATCAAAGAGAACTAAGCCACTTCTTTAACTTTATTCCTATTAAAAAAGTAAAGAAATTACACTCAATAAACATTTTTTAGCTTAATTTTAGTAGGAAATAATAAATTCCTCAAATCTCCGATTAAGACTTTTTATTTTTAAAAAAGAATAATTCAAAAATTGTCAAAAATAATTAAAAAATAAAAAAAACATTCATTAAATGAAACAAGAAAAAACAGAAGAAATCAATTTAGAAAATGTTAATGAAGTGAATATTGAAGAAAAAGAGAAAGAAATTAGAAGAGGAACAATAAATATTAAATCTTTGTTTATTTATAATTTGAACTACTTTGTAAAAGTGAAAAGTAAAAATTTATTTGAAAAATTGAATTTAAATTATTTTTACAAAAGGAATACTCATAAAAAAGAAAAAAGAAGATATCCATATATTGAAAAATTTGAATCTAAATATCAAGATTGGATCCTTGTATAATCAACAAATTCTATTAATTATACAAAAAAAAAAAATAATATTTTTCATTTAAAGCAATGCCATATTAGGACCAAGTGGATCAGGTATCATTTATACTTTTTACAATTTCGATTAACTCATCTCCCAAAAAAAAAAAAAAAAGGAAAAACAACACTCTTAAATTTCATGGCTTTGAGAGTAGTGCCCAATTCAAAACCTATAGGTGAATATTTAGTAAATGGGAAGGAAGCATATTTATTAAGGAGCTTCAGAAGATCTATTGCTTATGTATTACAAGAAGATATTTTCATACCCCATCTCACCGTAAAAGAAACTTTAATGTATGCTGCCAAAATGAAATTGCCATCTACTATGACCGAAGAAGAAAAAAAAACCAAAGTGAATCAAATCATTGAAAGTTTGGGTCTCAAAAAATGTGAAAGTATTTAAACTATTTTTCAAAAAATCAAAATAAAATAAATTAAATTATAATTATTATTTAAAATAAATTAAAAAATAAAAAAGATACCTATGTTGGAGAACCAGGAATAACAAAGGGAATATCAGGAGGAGAAAAAAAGAGATTATCCATAGGAGTCGAACTATTAAGTTCTCCTTCTATTTTATTTGTAGACGAACCAGTAAATTGAAAAAAAAATTATTTTTAATGATTTAATTATTAATTATTTAATTATATTTATTATTATTTTTATTATAATTAGATAAATTATTTTATCATTTTAATTTTAATTTTAATTTTAATTAAAGACAACAGGACTGGATTCAGTGTTGGCATTGGAAGTGGTGGAGATACTGAGGGAGATAGGAAAGGAGGGAGGAGTGACAGTGATAGCAACAGTACATCAACCTTCTTCTCATCTTTTTTCTTTTTTTGATAACATAATCATCATGAAATCTGGTTCCATCCTCTCTTACCTCCCCTCCCCCCTTCTCCTCCCCTTTTTTTCCCGTATACCCCCTCTCCTCTCCTTTCTTTCTTGATATATATCTTTAATATTTTTTTATATTATTTCTTTAGTATTTTTTATTTTTATTTTTTTTTCTTTTTTAAATAATTTATCTAATTTTATTTTTATTTTATTTATTTTTAATTTTATTTTATTTATTATTTTGATGGGTTTATTTTATTTATTTTATTTATTTTATTAGAAAGGGGAATGGAATGTGATGAAATGGAAAATCCAGCAGAATTTATAATGAAAATAACAATGGATAGAAAAGGAGAATATGAAAATAAATTATCTCTTCTTCAAAACCAATACTTTTCTTCTTCCACAAATGACATCCTCCTTCTCAAACTTTTTCTTCAAAACTCTCCCAACCTTTCCAACAATAATATTCGTAATCATAACAATATCGATAACAACAATATTAATAACAATAAAGATAATAATAATAATAATAATAATAATAATAATAATAATAATAATAAAAATAACAATAATATTAATAACAATGATAATATTAATAACAATGATAATAATAATGATAATAATGATAATAATAATAATAATAATAATAATAATAATAATAATGATAATAATAATAATAATGATAATAATAATGATAATAATAAAGATAATAATAATGATAATAATAATAATAATAATAATAACAATAACAATAATAATAATAATAACAAAGAAAATGATAATAATATTGTAAATAATAAAGTAAATAATAGTAATGTAGATGATAATAAAGATACTAAAAAAGAAAATGAGAATAAAGGAAAAAGAATAAAAATAAAATTGCGTTTGAATAGAAAAGACAAGGTTGAAAAAAAGCTAAATAAAGGTTTTTCTTTTCATTTTTACTACTTTAATTTATATTATTTCAATTCACAATACTTATTTTAATTCACAATATTTATTTTATTTTACAATATTTTTCTTTTTATTATTTTAATTCACAATATTTTTTTTAAAAAAGAATACGAAAGAAACAGGCCAGGGTGTTTGTACATATTTAAAACATTGGTGAAAAGAGTGTACATTGCTAATTTTAGAAATCCTAATGGTGTTCTTGCCCATTTAATAATGTCCCTTCTCTTCTCCACTTTAGTTGGTATAAATACAAAAAATTTAATTAATTTTAATTAAATTTTATTAATCAAATTTTATTAATCAAATTTTAAATCAATGTTTTAAAGGGTAAAAATCTTTTTAAAATTAATTATAAAAAAATAAAAAATAATTTTAAAAATAAAGGTTGGTTTTTTTGAGAGTGGGAAATAATACTCAAAAATCAATACAAAATAGATTGGGAGCTTTATTTTTTATCATAGTCAACATTGGAATGAGTTTAAATTTTTTAAAAATTTATTTTTTTAATTTTATTTTTTATTATTTTTCGATTTGATTATTTTTTTTATTTAATTTTTTTTTAATTTTTAAATTTTTTAGCTAGTATACAATCATTAGTTGCTACTTTTGCACTTGAAAGATCTGTATTTTTAAAAGAATACATGGACAATCAATATGGCAATTTTTTTTTTTTTGTTAATTTTATAAATTTATTTTATTTATTTTATTTATTTTATTTATTTTATTTATTTTATTTATTTTATTTATTTTATTTATTTTATT
>JAMYWO010000529.1:0-19889 GCA_024220525.1 Cochliopodium minus | reverse complement strand
ACAATAGACTTGAGTTCATTCCAAAGCGAAACCACAAAGAACTACGATGACTCGGAACCTCCAGTAAAAAACAACAACGTCAACAATTTGTTTGACTTCAATTATTTACGACCAAACACAACATCAACTGAAAACAATTCCCCTTCTTCTTCACCTTCCACCGGTTTTGCCAACTTTGAAAACAATCAAAAAGTCGAGACCAAGCCAAGATCTCATTCTCCCGTCGTCAGTTTCTTGACGAACGAACCTCAAAACAAACCAAAGAACACCAACCTTTCCGTTTCTCATCCCAACATCAACTTTGCCAACTTTGGAAACAAAGAAAGCAACTCCAAGTTCTTGAATTCCCAAGTCAATCACGATCTCATCCCTCTCCAAAGAAATACATCGGAATACGTCTCCGAACCCGTCATAGACACATCCACCGAGATGATCGTCAAATACAACGACTTTGCCACCACAAACTCACCTCAACCAAAAACAAAGTCTCTCACGAGAGAAGAAGATATGAGACCTCGCAAAAGCATCAGTACACCTTCCTCCAACAGGTTTTCCATCATCAAAACCTTCCCCGAAAACGTCGTCAGAATCATCCGCACCATCTCCAACAACATCGCAGTCAACCCCCAAGAAGACAAATACAGGAGCATCAACTACAAAGGAAAGTCGTTCATTCCCGTCGTTTCATGCAAAGATGCTCTTCCCTTTTTAAGAAATTTGGGTTTCGAAACTCGTGATGACAAACTCATTTTCCCAAAGTCCACTTCTGTTACTTCTTTGCAAGAACTCGTCTTTTATCTCAACAATCCTCCTCAATCTCCTTCTTCCCCTTCTCCTTCTCCTTCTTCTTCCACTTCCACTCAAACAATCCAAAAACCTCATAATCCTCCTCTCCAACAAATTCCTCAGAACTTGAGCAAATCCAGTCCAAAGTTTACTGAGTCTCCTGTAAAAAGAGTTTCTCAAAACGAAGTTGTAAATATTTTTTTTTATTTATTTTTCTTTTTGTTTATTTTCTTAAATTTTTATTTTTATTTTTATTTTTATTTTTTTTATTTTTATTTTTGATTTTAGATAAAAGAAACACCAAAAGTTCCTCAAAGAGAAGTAATAGTAGAACAAACACTTACCGTTCTCCTTCAAAAACTGATAGAAGAAGAAAGATTCGAAGAAGCACTCGAATGCAAACAACACTCGGAACAAAACATCCAACCATCCAAACAACACATCCTCCAATGGACTCAAAAAGTAAACAGTGACTTTCTCTCCTCACAAAAAGCAAGGGAGATCGTTCTCAAGAAGATGGGGAAGAGAGCTTCGAGAAATTTCATTGAGAAATATGAAAATGTCAATTTTATTGATGTTGCAAAGACTAATTTGGAGTTGGGACTTGAAAAGAAGACTTTGATGTTGAATGAAGCCAAGACTCTTTTGCAGAAATTCAAGTTTAATTCCACCGCTTTGAAGAACTGGAAGATCGTTTTGGAGACTGCCATTCAGGAGATTGAAGTTGCCAACAAGGTTTTCGAGGCTGTTGCTAGGGAATCTGAAGAAGTCATCAACTTGTTTTATTCTAAGGATATCACTTTGGATTATTTAAAGTCTTTGAACAATGTTTGGAAGGTTGCCAAGTTTGTTTCGATGTCCATCTTGAATAACCGTGACCTCATTCAACAAAAACTCAAATCTTTCGTCACTTTCACCCGTTTGTTTGACAAAATGGACACTTGTTGGGCCAAACTTGAGATTTGGGTTGGTTCTCACTTTGTTTTCTCCAAGATCACCACTTTGGAGATTGACAACAGTGATGATACCAGTCATTGTTTGTTGTGTAATCATAAAACCTCTGAAACTGTAGTTTTGGAATGGAATGACAATGTTTACCATGACATTTGCGCTAATTTTTGGTTGAACAAAATTAATCAAGAATCTCCATCAAGATAGAAGAAAATAAAAATAAAAAATAAAAAAAATAAATTAATTCACAAAATAAAATTTTTTTTAATTTCTTGATTCTCTTTCTGTATCTTCTTTTTTTAACATCCATGCAGGATAATATCCTCCTGTTGGTTTTTCTAGACTTGTGTTTTTTTGTGTCTCTGATTTTTTGCCCAAAGATGTGTATCCCATTTCATACAATTTACAGCAAGGAACTTCCAATTTGTTTAAAAAGTTCCATATATCGCAATATTTCCAATCAAGAACAGGATTAACTCTTTTTAATTTAATAAATTTTATAAATTTTAAAAAAAAATTAATAAAACAAAATTAAAAATAAATAAAAATAAAAAGAAAAATTTAAAAGAAAAAAAGAAAAAGAAAATATTTGTTTACCTCATAAATTTTGGATATGAATTGTCTGTTTCTTGAAAATAATTTAAATTTCCTCCATATGGGTCTGTACTTCTAATTCCCATCAATATTGCCTTTTTTTTTTGATTAATTTTGATTAATTTTAAAAAAATTGAATTTTTTTTTATACTTGCAAATTTGGATGATCTTTCTTGATTTGGAATAGACCTTCTTTGTAAGGTAAATTTGCTTTTATTAATTCAAGATTATATTTTTTTATGCAATCATCTATAAAGGTTATCTCCTCATCAAAGATATCTGAGCGATCATGTTCGAAATAGATCACCTTTACTTTCAAATCTTTGTTATTTACTATCATTTTGAATAGATGTAATACTGCTGTACAATCTTTTCCTCCATTAAAGGATAACGTGATATTATCTTCACTGTGAAATAAATTTATTGATTGGTCAGATATGATAAGAGAATTAGAACAATCTTTACAAGGATTTGTTTGTAATATCTTTATATATGGTATATTATTTTAATTATGAAGGAGATTATTTCATTTTGATTATATATGCACAATGTAAGATAGGAATTTATAAATTTGAAATTGGGAAATATATTTTGTCTTTGTCACTTTTATTGAGAATTTTACCTGTATTTTTCTATTGCTTTTGAAATGATGTTGATAGAGGTGATTAATTTTTTCTTTAATTCCATTTGATCATCAAATAATCCCAAAATTTCATTAATTTGTTTTTCATTGACATTCTTATTGATACTTAAATTTTCTTTATCTACTTTCAGATCAATTCCTTCCATTTTTTTAATTAATTTTAATTCATAATTTCAAAAGATATTCATCATATTTAGGAAGAAACAAAACCTAAAAGAATGAATTTTATTAATCTTTTCTTCAAATTTGGTTATATCATTTTTTTTTAATTAAATTGATTAAATGATCCCATTGATCCAAGTCCAGATGATCCCATTGATCCAAGTCCAAATGATTGATTTGATACAAATGATCCAAATGATTCATTTGATATAGTAGTGTAAGGAGATGGATTAGATTCTTGTTTGGGAAAAGAAATGAAGTCAAAACTTAAAGAATATGTTTTGAAAACCAATTCTAGAATATCTTTGATTACAAATTTTGAAATCCTTGGATATTTTTTGATTTTGATTGACATCAAAAATGTAATAACAAAGTCATAAAAAGGAGATAGAAAGAACCATTGTGAAAGTATTTTCTGTTTTGAATTTTCTGCACTGTTGTCTGAATTTCCATCAGAAAGCATTTTTTGATTCCCAATTTGATTTAAAGTGAATTGAGAAAAGTTATTAAAATTGCCAAAATAATATTCTCCAGTAAAAGTTGCTCCATAGCATAGAAGAGAGATGAGCCATTTCTTAGGTTTCTTAGGGTTGCTTTGGGATAGTATTGGATTAATAAAAGATGGATCAACTCCTCTTTTTAGGAAAGTTTCTAGCAAGGATAAGTTGCTATTTAATTCTATGGAATGTCTATCAAAAACATAGTTAAACTCTGCTTTATTTTCCAATAATAGATTAATCAGGGGAATATTTCTATTTTCGATTGCAATATCCAAAGCCCTTCTTTTGTAATTTCTAGATTGATTCGAACTAGATGGGGTGATTGATTGCCAATTGGAGTGATCATATTGGATTTCGGTGGATTCTGAATCAAAAGAACAAATATTGATGTTTGCTTTATTGTCTAACAAAAGTTGAATTTTTTCTAAAGATTGCCCATGGTAATAGCAAAGATAATAAAGGCCTTTATTACCATCTGCACTACATTTTTGTTCTATTAAGAATTTCATAACATCAATTGGAAAATCTTTGTGAAGACAAGAATAATACAATATTTCATTTTTTTTGGGATGATTTGAAAGGAGATGCTTAATTATTTCTTTATTTGGTTTTGCATTGTACAATGCAAATACGATGTCCGTTTCGAGAATTTTTAAACCGTACCTTTCCATCCTCTTTATTGTCTCCAAATTTATATTTGGACAATTCAATGCGCAAAACATGACATTAACATAATTGAATTGGTTTAATCCAAAGTAGGAATTTTTAAAATTATCAAAAAAGATGTTATGAGAAGTATTTTTGATTTGAAAATTGGGATCTGTGCCTTGATCAAGGAATAGTTGACATAATTTCAATTGATTTTCTTTTGCAAAGAAAGAAAGGCATAGTGCATTTAAATGTTTGTTATTCAAGTATTGGATGATGTTTCTTTCAATGAATGGCAAATAATTACCAAATCCCATTATAATTCTGAATTCCTTGACTTCCAAAAAATTAAATCCACTATTCTTCAATATACTTTTTACAGATGTTATATCACCATCCAGAATATATGAAAAAATATCATTTTTTTCTTCCATTTTTTTTTTTTATGTTTTGAATTTTTTATTTTTTTTGTCTCTTCAAAATTATTTTTGATCAATTTGGAAAGAATTTGAGAGGCAAACCATTTTTAAATTTGGTTGGAATACTCAAGTTATCAATCTGATACTTCCATCCCTCCTTCAATTCCCATCCCTTGAAGTTTTTGAGGAAAGCAATCAAAGTGACGCAAATCTCAGCCAAAGCAAACTTGTCACCAGGACATCTTCTTGGACCATAACCAAAAGGAAAATAAGCATTTTTTTGGGCTTCTTTAGATTCTCCTTCAAAGAATCTTTTTGGGTTGAACTCGTTTGGATTTTCCCAATACTTCTCGTTGAAATGAGGCATGAATGTTGGGCAAAACAAGTTGGTTCCTTTTGGAACGATGTAACCTCCTATTTCTACATCTTTGTCAGCTATTCTAGCACTAACCTTTTTAACAAAAATTAAATTAATAAATTTAAATTATTTAAAAAAATTAAAAAATAAAAAATAAAAAATTTAATAATAAAATTCATAAAAAAATAAAAAAACAAAAAAACAAAAAATAAAAAAATAAAATTCATTAAATAATAAAAAAATTTAAAAATAAAATTCATAAAAAAATAAAAAATACAAAAAATACAAAAATACAAAAATACAAAAATAGAAAAATAAAAATAAAAAATACGATAATAAAAAATTTCAAAATTAATTATTAAAACGAAAATTAAATAAATCAATAAAATAATAAAAATAAAAATACAAAAAATACAAAAAATACAAAAAATACAAAAATACTAATACGAAAATTAAAAAAATTTTTTATATAATATTTGTTATTTACCAAAGTTACTGGAGGCAATAATCTTAGAGATTCTTTTATTATTGCATTACAAAGTATGAGCTTTTGTATTGAATCAAATGTGATCTCGTCTTCACCAAGTTCTGTTGTAATTTCTTTCTTTGCTTCTTTAATGTATTCTGGAAATTTGGCAAGGAAATACAAAACAGAAGTCAAAGCAGATGAACTGGTATCTAATTAAATTAAAAAAAAAAAAAAATTTTATAAAATAAAAAAAAAATAATTAAATTAAATAAAATAAATTTGTTACCATGTCCTGCAAAGAAAAAAAGAAAAATATTGTTTTGTAATTCTCTGTTTGTTAATTCCACATTCTCTTCTTTTTCAGCTTCGAGTATCAAATCCAACAGGTCCTTATTTTTCTTGTTTTCTTCCGTTTCGACATCATTTTTTCTTTTTTCTCTTCTTTCCACAATGATCCCGTCAATCCATTTATCAACTATTTCACAACTTTCTTTCAACTCTAGGTTTTTTTTGATTGGAAGATCGTCATACTTTTTACCTTTAAAAAATTATTAATTAAAAAATCAGTTTAAAATGAAATTTATTAATTTAAAAATTCAATTTGAAAAGAAAATTATAAATTAAAAAGATGTTAAAAATTAAATAAAAGAAAATAAAAATAAAAATTAAAAATAAGAAAACTTTTTTTACCCACAAGGAATGAAAAAAAGTTGAAGAAGGAACCCAAAATCTTTTTCATGTTTTCAAGTTCTTTGTTTTCACTTCCAGACAAAGAATTGAAATCAAATCCAAACCCTGCTTTTCCTATGACGTCAAAGGTCATCAAGGTGAATTGATTGTTCATCTCGATGTATTCTCCTTTCTTTTCTTTGATTTTATCGATCAGAATGTGTGCGATTGTATCGAATAAAGGTACAAATCCTTTAATCTTTGAATAGCTCATCGCTGAATTGATTGCTTTTCTCTGATTCCTGCGATAATAAAAAATAAAATTTGAAATTGAAAAATTAAAGATTGAATATGTTGATTGTATTGAATATATTTTTTTTCTTGAAGATATTTTACACCCATGGTTGATCATTGATTAATAATAGACTGTTGGAAAGATATCTCATCATCAATTGTGTGAATAATGCTCCTTCATTGGCCTTGGAACAATCTTTGGCAGATAATATATTTCTCAATTCATTCGGATTTCTTCAATTGATATCGATAGAAGCATTATAAAAAGAAAATAAAGGATAAATTTCAAAATATAAAAAATTTTTTTTTTTTTTATTTTACGTCACTGATACTATTGGAGATCCTCCAATGAACATACAGAATACTTCTCCTTTATTTTTATATTGTTGTTTCACCATTGACATTATATCCCATCCCAGCATGAATCTTTTGATCATCATCACGAAGGATTCAAAGATGGTGTAATGGATGATCGATTGCCCTGTTTTAGAATGCTTTATTTTTTTTATTTCGGATTTCTCTTTCATTTTCACCAAGATAACTAAGATGATGAATAATACAATAAAATAGATCAAAATTGACATTTCTTGTTTCTAATTTCTTTTTTCTTTTTATTCAATTTTTCTTTTTTTATTAATGAAATTTATTTTTAATTTTTTTTAAATCTCATTTTCACTGAATTTTGATTTTTCCAAGAACTAGTTAGTCTAAAATTTTTTTTTTTTGTTTATTTTGTAGCTGATCAAAATTTTTTTTCAATCCTATTTCATCTTGATAAATCATCAAATATTTTTATAAATCAAATATAAAGAATTAATAATGGTCAACACAAGCAGAAATATGTTTTCAAATTTTTTCATCAATTTTTGAAAAGAAACAAACACTTCCCCATTCAATAATAAATATTAATTAATGAAATAATTTAAATTTTTATTATCAAAACTTTATTTGCAAATTTAATTTTTATTTTTTTTCAATTTGCAATCAAAATTATTTTTTATCTGATTCGCATTCTAATGAGAATTATTTGGCCACAAGATTTGAAAATGTTAAAAGTTCTTCACCATTTCAATAATGTTTTTCCAAATTGGTTTAGGTATGATTTGATACTTTTTAATTTTGATGGAGATCCAGACTGCTTTAAAACTGGAATAAACAGGTGTAAGAAAAAACCATTTTCTAAGAATTTCAAATTTTAATTTTTGCTCATTAAATAAATTTGAAGAATTTAACAAGTAATCTTCTTTGTTTAATTGAAAGAAAGAAAAAATATCTAAACTCGTTATTAAATTAGGCAAAATCCTAGAGAAATCAGCTCCATAATAAAGAAGAGAAATAGAAACCTTTTTCAACCTTTCAATAATACTTAAGCTAAGAAAATTATCAAGAAGAGAAGGAAGAATTTTTCTTTTTAAAAAAGTTTCTAACATTTTCAAATTGCACCTTATTGCTTCCGAATTTTGATTAAATAAATAATCGTACTCAACATTATAATCCAACAAAAGATCAATAAGAGAATAGTTTTTATTTTCAATGGAGATTTCTAAAATTGTTTTTTGATTTCCATTCACGTTTACTTTGTAGTTAATGTTTGATTTATTGTCAATTAGAAGTTTAATCTTATCGAGAGAATCTCCATAATATCTGCAAAGAATAACAAAACAATTTTGATTGTACGGATCATCTACTCTACAGTTTTGTTCTATCAAGAATTTCATTAAATCTGTTGGGAAATCTTCTTTTAAACATGCATATATTAATGCTTGGTCATTAGGATGTTTATCAAGTAGATAAGTTATTATTTCTTTGTTTGGATTATCATTAAATAATGCAAAGCCAATATCTTGTCTATCTATTACCAATCCATAATCTTCCATTCTTTTAATTGTTTGCAAATTTATTTTTGGGCAATTCAATGCATAATACATCACATTAATAATATTGAAGTAACCTTGATATTGATTGGCATCTATTAATTTATTATTAAATTTTAAGATTGGCCTTGCATTGGATTTGAAATTGGTATCTGTCCCTTGTTCCAAGAATAATTCGCACAAAGATATTTGATTTTCTTTTGCAAGAAAAGAAAAACATAAAGCATTTACAAGATAATTTTCAAAATATTTCAAATCTTTAAAATTGAATCCATTCTTCAATATTCTTTTAACAGATGAAACATCTCCTTCCAAAATAAAAGAATATATATCTTTTTCCATTTTTTTTTTTTATTGTTCTTTCAAATTATTTTGAAAACTTTCATTTAATAATAATTGAAGTTTAAACAACAAGGAAATTGTAAAATTTAAACAAAAATCCTCTTTTAATGAAAAAAACAACTATTTTTCCTTTTTATACTTTTATATTTTGATTAAAAATTAAAAAACCAATTGTCTCCTGTAGTATAAGTGGTTAGTATTTCCGCCTGTCACGCGGACGATCCGGGTTCAAGTCCCGGCGGGAGAGAAATATTTTTTTATAATTGTTAATTTTTTGATTTTTTAATTTTTTAATATTGGAGGATTTGAGTTTGATTTTGGGGATATCTTCTCTTTTCTTTTCTTTTTGAGTTATAAAAAAAATATTTATTTAATTTATTTAATTAATTTGAATATTATTTATTATTTTGTGTTATTTGTAAAGAAATGGATTTGATATACTGATAACAAGAAGGTTCATCGGTCTGAGGAAACTTGGATAAAATTTTCTTTCTTTCCTCCTCATTCATAAGCTCAAACTTTGGAAAAGATTTGATTTGATCCTGCAAAACATCTTTGTGGTTGGGAGTTAATCTACAAGACATAAACCTTGCCATTGAGTCTCCTTCTTCGAAAAAAGAGACTTGCGGGATGGGAAATCTGTTCTCGATTTGTTTGAGCAGTATGGAGAGGAGGTATTGGTATGCTTCTTCTGTCTCTTTTTTGTTAGATTCACAACCTCTCCAAACAAAAACATGTAAATGGTGATCGAGTCCTAAAAAAAGTAAAAATCAACAAAAGACAAAAAAACAAATTAAATTAATAATTAAAAATTAAAAAACAAATAATTTAATTAAAAATAAGAATTTTACTAATAGATAAAAAAAATAATCAAGCAATATTAAAAAAAATAAAATTAAAAAATGATTATAAATTCAAATGAATAATTAAAAAAAAAACAAATAATTTCAATATTGAAAAATATTTAATAAAGACAAAAATAAAGACAAAAAAATAATGAGTAAAAAAATAATAACAAAAAACAAATTAATAATTTTTTTTTTTATTACCCAATATCCAATTAGATCTTAAACTCAAAGTTTCGAAAGGAACTTTATAAATACTAAACTGGTCATTTTGCAAAGATTCTATCAATATGCCCTCTTTCTCTATCACATTCCTCTCGTTTATTTTTAAGAGGGCGGGGTCTATCATCCTCATCGAATCTTCAAAGTTGCTCTTGAGAAAAACTCCGCAGTGAAAATCTATGTCGTCTGAATGTTGTAATATTCCTCCCAACATTGGTCCCCTCTTTACTAAATAAATTCTAAAAAAAAAAAAAGTAAAAAAAAATTTAAACTTTTAAAATAAAAAGTATGTTCTTAAAAAGTGAAATTAAAAATGAAAATAAAAAATTTCTTATATGAAATATCTAAATTTTCAAACAAAAAATAAACAATTAAAATAAAAATAAAATAAAAATAAATATATTATAAAAAATAGAAAAATAAGTGAATAAAATTATAAAAAATATTAAAGAATTAAATGAAAATTATTTTTACAATTTTGGAAGATTTGAACAAAGTTGTGGTAATGTAAAGTTCGCAAACTCAAAAACACCCAAACACTTGACGATGTTAATGAGAGATTTGTCCAGAAAACTTTTGGCAGAAGCAGAGTTTCTTTCTTTGCGGAACAAAACGATCGCCTTTTTGGCGAGCAAAACCGAGGTTACGTTTCCGTTGATGGAGTTATAAAAGAGGTTGTTGTTTCCCACTATTTCGATTTTCTTGGTGACAACTCTGAATATCCTCTGGTTTTCTATTTTATAAAAAAAAAATTTCAAAATTATTTTTAAATTATTTTGTTTTTATTGTTGGATCATTTTTGTTGGATCATTTTATTATAATTTTTGTTTTAAAAAATGTTTCATTGTATTATAATTTTAAAGTTATTTTTGAACTTAATTTTTCTTTTAAAAAATGTTAATTTCAACTTTTTAAATTAATAAAAAAAAAAAATTCTGTCATTTTTAATTAATTTTAGTTATATATTTTTTGTATTTTTCAAATTTTTTTTTTTATTTTTCAAAAAAAATTAAATACCAGAATTGACATATGATATTTTAAATTGGAAAAAAATTTCAGAAGAGAGGATAGGCTCAACTACATTGTAATACACAGAAAAAGAGCAGGATTCATCAGAACAACCCACCCAATACTTTTCTGAGGAATTTTCTTGCTTCTTCTCTGACAAAATTGGTCCAATAATATGATTTACTAAAATACCATGGCTTGTATAAATAGATATGCTTGATGATCTTTTTTCTCCTAAATAAAATTGTATTCAAAAAAAAAAACCTTTAAATAAAATTAAAAATAAAATTAAAATTATTTCAAATCAAAACAGAATTATATTGAAAAATAAATCAAAATAATTCGAAAATAACATTAATAAAAACCCAATTTTTTTATATTAAGATTCATAAATGAAATATAGAAAAAAATTTCTTAACTGCATGTATAAAATTTGTTTATCAAAAAATAATTAAAATGCTCAACAAAAATGAAAAAAAAATTAATGTTACCATTTTGTAAAGACAAAGTAAAAGATTTTGTTAAGGAAAGAGTGTTATAATCAGGTAAAGTGATCAAAGTTCCTCCGTTGGAAAGAACCGCGTTTTGCAAGACAGGAACACAAAAGTTGACAAAGCCTTGCAAATAAAGATCTATCGCAAAATTGTTCTTAGCTGCTATATAGGCACGGTCTGTATAAAACTGTGATGATCTGTCGTAGCCCGAAGTGGTCACGACATTTGGAAAACCGTTTTTTTCTATTGATTCAATTAGATCTGCAACCGATCCTATAAAATTTGTCATTTAAAAAAGAATTGTTAGAGGAGAGCATCATTGTTTGAAAAGAATTTTTTTTTTTGATGTATTATTCTGTTTCTTTTAAATTATTTTTTTTCTTGATTATGGAAAGGATAGATTAAATACTATTGATATCTCCATTCAAAAATAAAAATATCTATCTCATAAAGATATGTTAATCATTGTCATATATATCAATGTATGTATAGTATAATTAAGAAATTGTGATATCAATTAAAACATCCAATTTTTTTTAAGAAAATGATTCTTTCAAGCTATTATCTTTCGATAAAGATCTCTTTTAATATCAAACCCATATATTATAAAATATTGAAATTCCTTTTTACCTTCTCCCAAATTCGGAGCACCATTGGTCAATACAAAGATTCTCCCACCAATAGGAGGGACTTGTTCATTCAAAATAGGATCATTGCTCTCATACTTGGCACCCGAGAGGTAAAGGGAGATATCTAAAGCAGAACCTAAGGCCCTCTGAGAAATTCTCTGGAATTCCTTGTACTGAGAGAGCATCTGTCTTTGGGTTCTCAACGGAACATTCTGATCCTTGAAGTTTGGAGGCTCCTTGGCTTGATCATACAAGATATCAAAGAATTTCTCGATTTTAGCAATAGAGGAGCAATCAAATGGAAGGAAGAAGTTGTTCTTATTTCTATTTATGAATTCCCTCTCTTCCATTGATAATCCTTTGACCCCAGACACTGATATGGCTGTCAATGATGAGATCTTGTTGAATTGATAGATCGAAATGATGTTGGAGAAGGTGATGAGGGCCATTCTTTCTGATTTGTTTTCTTCAATCTTATTATTCGTGTCTCCTTTCTTCGATTTGAGTTCCATATGATTTTTGATGGTTGATATGATCGATTCCTTAATCACTTTGAGCTGTATCTTCTCCAGATTGAGATCTATAAGAAAGAAATAGGTCTTCTTTTGTTCTTCTACATTTACTGATGTTATTAAAGAGAATTGTTGTGTTGGATCGATATATTCTACTGCATCGTGGCATAATTCTGGATAAAATGAGATAGATTCTTCATCACTTGAATTATTCTCGTGTGAACACAAATTACATTTCCATATCCCTGTCTTTGTATCTAATTTTGAATGAAGATTCAATATGCATTTGCAATTTGAGCATTTCAAAGGTGGTCTTTGTAATATTGGTATATTCTCCACCTTTTTAAATGGTGTAAGTGTAAATCCCAATGGGATAGGTTGTGCTATTTGTGGATTGTTTATCAACTTGCTACTATTGAAATGAATTATATTATCTTGTAATATTTCTTTGCTTGGTTGTTTATGATTGTTTCCTATGTTGTTAATATTCATATTTATCACATTTTGATGTATATTTTGATTATTGTTTGATATATTATTATTTATTTGATTTGATAGTAATAAATTACTATCACTTGGTGGTTCTTCAATCATTTTGTCAATAAATCACGTTATTTTTTTTTTTTTATAAATTTGAAAATGTTCCATTTTTTTATTTTGAATGAGTAAGCAATTAAATTGAAAAGATGATATTAAAGAATCTTTGGTTGGTAATGAATAAAGCCTAATCTTAACAACTGGTGAAAATTTTTCGAATTCAAAAGTAAAATAAAAAAAAATTGAGATCAAATTCATTTTAAACCTATAATATTGCCATTCTAATAGCTCTGAATCCATATGAAAAAGAAAATTGAACAAGAAAATATCAAAAGTTATCCTGGATTTGATTATACTCCATTGAACAAACCATTAAAGGTTGGAGAAGAGATATTATCGAATATTTTTGGATCTCAAAAACAATTTTGTTATGGAATTGGAATGAATACTCCACATATTCCATTTTTATTGACAAGGGAGAAAGATTCAAGTGATGATACGAGTATATTCAAAATATTTATAAATTTTAACTTATTTGTGACCATATATTTCTCCTTTTAGATCAGAAATTCTTTCAAGATTTTTCAGGAAACAAATCCAATTCAATCAAAGAAAGGAGATTAATATCTTTGAGAGATCTCACTGATGGATATATCAACGATTTGATAGAAAAGAAGGGCCCACATAAATATCAGTGTTTATTAGATGAAACAATCCATAATTCAGAGAATCAAATCTTTATTCACATGAAATCATGTCATATCCATGAAATAATCGAATTTTTATCATCCATTCAAAAAGGTGATTTTAAAAATACGATCAAATATAAATTTATACCACAATATTAATTAATATCTCTCGAAATTCATTTAAAATTTCGAATATTATCACTAATAATTAAGCTATAACAAATAACAATTCATCCAAAAATCAATTTTTCCAAAAACATCTCAGTCAAATTTTATTAAATCAAATTATTTCGAAATATATTCCTATATCAAGTTCATTAATCATACGTGCTATAACTCTCAAAATCATTTTTGTTTTTTGTTTTTTTAAAAGTTGATGAGATGGATACTATGAGCCAGTTCTGCTCGAAAATGATTTTTGGAGACATGATCTATTCCAATCAAGTGAACACCAACGCTAAAAAGCAGCCTTATCAAAATTCTGATTACCCTAGTATCTTAGCACCAAACATCTTATCGAACAACAGTGGTGAAAGTGGAAATCTAGATTTTTTAAAGGCATCAAAAGTGAAAGGAATTTCAAGCAGATCTTTTTTCACTGAAGAAGAATTGCTCCGATTGGACAGAGTCATTTTCGAAGGTGAAAAATTGCAGGTTTATGTACCTGTGTCGGAAAAGAAAGAAGACAAACCCACTTTAATTGAGAAGATTGATCATGAAAATATTAAAAATGGGAAAGATTCTCATTCTTCAAAGATTAATGTTGGTAAAACAAAAGTTAAGGTCCCTACACCAACAAAAGAAGTACCCCAAAAAACTACTATCAATCCAAAACCAAAAAATAACATTGAGATTACTCCAGTTAAAAACAAAATTGTTGAGAAAACCGTTACTAAAAATGTCGAGAGTAACACTGATGTAGAGAATCATAAATCAGTTGAAAACAAGAATGTTCCTTTGACTCCTCCTAAACCTGAAAAAAAACCCAGCAAAGTTATTCCACCTGAAACTGGTCTAAAAGGCAAGATTACCAAACAAACTGCGAAGAAGACATTAAGGAAAAATGAAAAACAAAACGAGACAATTTCCAACAATTTGGGAGAGAAAGAAGACAACAACAATAGAAAGATTGTCATATCTCTTGATGACAAATTAAATTCCAAAATTTTAAGAGAGGAAGAGGAGCTTTTGGCTAATGAATTGATTGAGTTGATGTCCGAAACTGTTTCAACCAAGATAGCCTCTAAAGTGTATAAAAATGCAGAGAAACAACACGAGTTTGATCTTCAAGAAGTCATCCGATTAGAAGAGGACAAACAAAAACTTCTCGCCAAGCAAGCAAAGAATGCGGAGAAGAAGATCATCAAGGAGGTCAGGAAAGTCGAGAGTGAGTATTGGTCGGACATTTTACTTGAGCAAATGATCGAATCTATTTCTCAAGATGTTGTCCTCGAAGTGTTGGAAGAACACAAGAAACGCCTCAGCAAAAAAACTTCGAAGAAAATCATTTCTTCCACTTCAAAAAGCTTCATTCCTTCTTCCACATTGTTCTCGCCTACTAACAACACCAACATTAAAACATCTCCTGTCAAATCTTTCCCTTCTGAAGAAGAATTCTCCGTTCCGTTACCTTCCCAAACCAACAACTCCTCTTCTTCTACATCTCCAAATAGTGGGACTACCACTTCTACTTCCCCAAAAAACAATACTCCCATCGTTATTTCTCCTAAAGGAACTCCTCAAAAATCCAACGTTTACTCTTTTAACCCTCCAAAAGTCCCTAACCCTAAAACCGTCCCAAGTAATCCTCCTCTTCATACCAATTATGTCCAACCAAATATGGTTCCTTCTATTCCCAACACCTTTGTTCCTCCTCCGACCCAAAACAATCCTCCTACTATCATTCCACAACCTTCGCTCCCTTTTGGCCCCACTCTTTTGAACCCAAACGTCAACAATAACGTTTACCCCACCCAACAAGCTCCCAGAGATTTTAATTTTACTCCTTTCCCAAATTTGCTCAATCCCAACGATAACTACAACCACCAAAACAATAACTTTAACAACTTCAACAATGGAAATTTCAACGGAAGCTATGGAAACCACCCTTATGACACAAACTGGATGAACAACCCTTCTTATAACAGTTTCAACCCTTCTTTTTCCAATAACCATCAGTCTCCTTTTTTGTCTTCATCACAACCCAACCCCACTCCCTTTCCTTCCTTTACCCAGCCCAATCTCACCAACAACCTCCCCTACAACGTCCATCCTTCTTCCAATTTGCTCCCTCCAAACTTGTTCAGCCAACCTCCGCAAAACATGGAAAAAGAATCTAAATTCACTTCTTTCTTCACCAACACTGTCCCCTCCAACCCCAACAACCACTATTCACCATCTACAAACAATGTTAACGTTTCTCCTTCTAAAGGTTATAATCTATGGTCCAACAACTTTGAGTTGTTTCCAAGTAAACACTCTTCCCCCCAGGGAAATCCTCCTCCTCTTTTTGACAACCCAAACTTTCGTTCTAATACGGGTGTTTCTGGTAGTACAGGCAACATTTGGGGTTTATCAAACAACGTTCCCCAGAACAATCTGTTCAACACTAACAAATACTGATTCTTCTTAACCCTTTCTTAAAAAAAAATAAAAAATTTGGGAACTTCAAAAAGATTCATTTTTTTTTTTTGGAATTAATTCATTTTTTTTATTTATAAAAAAAAATCATCTTGAAATTTCAATCAAATATTTAAATTTTTATTGCGCTCTCTTCCGAACATTTATAAAAAGAATAGAATTAATTAAGGCCAAAAAAATATTCTATTTTGGTCATTATATCTCCCTTTTAAACTTCAAGGAGGCTTATTGATATTTTAAAAAATAATTTTAACTTCAAAAAAAATATTGAAATAAAATTAAAAAAAAATAAATGAGCGAAGATCGAGA
The DNA here is from genome assembly GCA_024220525.1 of Cochliopodium minus. NCBI lineage: Eukaryota > Discosea > Himatismenida > Cochliopodiidae > Cochliopodium > Cochliopodium minus. Next base: position 3,295 of record JAMYWO010000529.1, on the reverse strand, counting down.
AGAATCATCAAGTGATGATAATATTATAGAAGATATAAAAATTTATCATCATTCCAAACAAACTGAATCTCCGGTCCCCATCAAAAAGGGGGTTTTGAATCTCAAAATCAATCCGCTAAAATTGCAATTGATCCAGATGAATAAGATCTTCTCAGAAAAGACATTGGATATCAAAAAATCATTCTCTATTGATGAACGGTATAAATAAATATTTTTAATTTATTTTATTGTATCTTTCGAAGATTGGGTTTTATGTTGATTCATCTTCAAAGAATCACGAGGATGATTCTATAAATTCTCAATTTCATTTTAATTTCGATCATTAAGAACAAATCACAGAGATATATTAGTGATAAGAGTATATAATCTATATATATACTTATATACACTTATGGGAAATCCGAATCATTCGATAATATTGAAGAATATACACTCCAAAACTTCATTTTGGCAAAAAAAAAAAAATTACCAGTAATAAATATTCAATAGAGGAAAAAAAATTATTTATGATCAAAAGAGGAATTAGACATGAAAGATGAATTTAAAAAGATCAAATGAGAGAGGAAAATAAAATATAATAATTATTTTAATCTTTGGAATTAATTTAAATATAAATTAATAAATCTTTGTGAGTATTTCACATAGACATTGATATTTTCTTCATAAAACCATTTGATAGTCAAAAAAAAGATCTATAATATCAAAAAAAAGCTCACAAATTTATCATTAAAAAAAAAAAAAATGAAAGAAAACTTAGAAACAAGCTGGTGAGGTTCATCAACAAAGAAGACGAAGAAAAGTACGGGAACTGTCACTACATGAAAGTAGAAAGGTACCTGTACGACAACAACAAAAGAAAACAGTTCATGTACTACATGATCCTCCGAACGGGAAAAGAAATCGAAGAAATTTCGAATTCAAACGAAGCAAGACTGTTCAGATCTCTCTACAAAAACATCCCGAAAAATTTTCTGCACTACGTTTTCATAGGACACACTCCCTTTGAACAATTCATCAAGAAAGATTTTTCAAACACCATTAAAATGAAGAACAACGTTCATTTTAGAAAGAATAACACTTCGGGAAGCGTCACGGAGAGGAGTGGTGTGTACAATGGTCATAGGGAGAGGTTTCTCAATAATACTGTTGAGGAGAATAATAATTTTAGTGTTAATGGTGCTAATGGTGGTGGTCGGAGTCGGATGAATGATGGAGTTAACCAATATAGTTATTATACCAACCACAATTACAAATTAAATAATCATATAAAAAATTTTAATGGTAAATTCTTTACACTAATTATCATTTTTCATTTTAAATATTTAATTTTTAATTTTTTGTTTTAAAAAATTTTTTATTTTCATTTTTTATTTATTTTTATATTCATTATTTTTTATTTTTTCTTTTTTCTTTTTAAATTCTTCTTTTTTTTTTGTTAAAATTTTTTACAATTTTAATTTTTATTTTTTTACATTTTCATTATTTATAAATTTTATTTTTAATTTGAAATTTATAGGAGATGATGAGGAATTAATATTTACTGAGTTCCCACATTGCACAGAAAAATTTGTTTTGGTTGAAGAAAATGAAATAAAAGAAAAATTTCCTATCCAAGAGATCCCCGCTCCTTGTTGGCCCATCATCCTTTCTTATTTAAAGACTAATGAAATGCCTCAAATAATAACTGTTTGTAAGAAATGGAAAAAATATTTTGAAAGTGATTCTCATTGGTAATAAAAAAAAATTTTAAAAAAAAATTTATAAATTTAAAAAAATTAAAAATTTAATTTGATAAAATCTTGAATTTAATTTTTTTATTTTTTTATATTAAAGTTTCATTTTTCATTTTTTCTTCATATTTAAATAAAGGAAAATGAGAGTCCAAAGAGAATTTCCTTATTTATTATCGAATAAAACTGACCGCCATAAAACATGGAAAGAAATTTACTTGGACCAAGACTGGAAAATCACCATCAACGAAGTGGATAAAAACGACATCATCGTTCTCTCACATAAAGTAAAAGTCTCCTCTAATGCAACTTTGTCGAAATTTATGATTGTCATTCAAAAAAATGTCAAGTTTTTTAAAGGGGATTTTACTAGTGACGTTTTCGTTTCTCCTCATAAACTTCGTGCTCCTTATGACTATACTTGGTTACCAGATAGCAAATATGTAAAGGATTCTGGATTGTTTAATGGCGCTCAATTAAATTTTTGAGGAAAAAAAAAAAATTTTGTCAAATAAAAAAAAAAAAATAAAAAGGTCTTTTTTTTGAGGAAATATTTTTTTCGGAAAACAAAATTTTTTTTTTTTTAAATTTTTTTAATTTTTTTTTTTTAGAGGTTCTTTTTATTATAGGTTATCGATTTGGTAGACCATGTCGTCACCATAACACTTAATGTCTATCATACTTTCTGCTTCTCTTCTCTTGATAGTCAAAAGAGCCTTCTTTTCTTTGTCTTTCATTCTTTGATACCATATTCCTTTAAAATAAAAATTATTTTATTTTAAATTATTTTATTTTATTTTATTAATTTGATTAATTAATTTTTTAATTTTTTAATTTTATTGTTTTGTTTTATTTATTTTTTTTTTATTCGATATTTTCATTATAAATATTTTTTATTTTATTTGTTTTATATGAATATTTTTTATTTTATTTTTTATTTTATTTTATTTTATTTTATTTTATTTTATTTTATTTTATTTTATTTTTTTTTATTTTTTGTTATTTATTTTTATTTTTTGTTATTTATTTTTATTTTATTTTTTATTTTATTTTATTTTATTTTATTTTATTTTTTATTTTATTTTATTTATTTCATATATTTTTATTTTTATTTTATTTTAAGTTTACCATAATTAGCAAGCTTTCCAAGAAAATAAAAAAGACCAGAAGCAAGAATCATACAAAAGTAGAAGGGAATTCCCTTTAAGAGGTTCCAAAGGGAGGCCTGAAACTGATACGGCCAATTTTTGGTGTGAGTGTAAAAAAAGATGTTCCAGCCAAGATAAGACGTGAAAAAAATCACACTAATAAACATTTCTACCCATTTGTTTCTATTTCAATTTAAAATTAATTTGAAATTTTTTCTTTTTCTTTTTCTTTTTCATTTTATTTTTTTTCTTTCATATTTTTTATTTATTTTTATTTTTTATTTCACATTTTTTATTTAGTTTTATTTAATTTTTATTTTTTTTATTTCATATTTTATTTTTTTATTATATATTTTTATTTTATTAATTTTACCAATTATATTCTCTCTTATGTGAGTTATTTCTGCATCACTATGG
>JAMYWO010000528.1:0-19921 GCA_024220525.1 Cochliopodium minus | reverse complement strand
AAACCCAGGTTTTTCTCCACTGATTTCACTTTATAATTCTCTTGAAACAAGAAATGAAAATGAAGAAGAATTGTTGGATTCAATTATTTTAAATGAAGAAAATAAAATTCTAAAAGGAAATAATCAAAATAATTTGAATGAAAATCAAATACAAGAGATTTCCAAAAAAGATTTGAAACATTTTTTTTTTGAGAGTGAAAGTAACAATAGCAACCAAAAGAATGATATAAAAACTGAGAAATTATTTCATTTTGTGAGAGTAATTGAGGAGGAATATCAAATCAAAGAAATTCTTCAGATGAATTTGAAAAGGAACATCAATAAAAATCAAAGAAATACAATACTTCAGTTACTTGATCCAATAGAAAGAGGAAGTGATGGTGCAATGCAACAATTGGGAATGTATCTCGAAAGTGGAACATTGGTCGAAAAAGATTTGGAAACTGCGTTTAGATTGTATCAACTTTCCTATATTTTGGGAAATGACTTTGCTTTGCAAAAAATGTTTCGGTTGTTGGACAATGGTGACAACAAAATTGTTCTAAATTTTGAATATAAAAAAAAATTGTATTATTTTCCAATCAAGAATCATTTGAACAAGGATGATATCATTGACATTACTTTTCTTTTTGAGGATTTGAAGAATAATTTGAATGATGAACATTTGTTGGAATTGGCAATACTACTTGAAAGTGGAAATATTTTGGAAAAGAATCTTGAACAATCTTCTTTTTTTAGAAATCTTTCTCTTGAATTTGGAAATAAAAATAAGATTAACAATATTGAGAATAATAAAATCAACAATAAAAATAAAATCATTGAAAATAATATTAGTAACCTTGATAGTTCACAATATCGAATTGATGTTTTTAAAATTGTTAAAAGTGAATATAAAATAGAAGAAGAATTTGAAGCAAAAATCAATAAAAATTTGAATGAATCTAAAATTTATTATTTCAACGATTTGTTGGACGCAGCTGAAAAGGGAAAAAAAGGAGCAATATGTCATCTGGCGAAATATTTTGAAAGAGGATATAATGTTGAATTAGATTTGGGAATTGCATTTCGTTTGTATGAAATTGCTCATATTCTTGGAAACAGAAACTCTATTCAAAACTTAGAATCACTGATGGAAACTAATTCTTTTTGCAAAAATTTGTTGATCAATGATCTTAGTTTCACCTTTGTTATCAAAAAAAACCTGAACAAAACCCAAATCAATGAAATGATAAATCTTTTTGAAAAATTGAGAAGGAGCAAAAGAAACTCTAAGAATTTCTTTTTTTTGGCAGATTGTTGTGAAAAAGGATATCTGATTGAAAAAAATATTGATTATTCTATCAAAATTTATGAAATTTCTTCCAGATTGGGAAATAGGAAAGCATCACAAAGACTTTCAAAGATATATGAAGAAGGAAAGTTTGTTGAAAAAAATCTCGAAAAATCGTTTTATTACAAAAAGTGGAAGAAAAAGAATTAAAAATTAAATGTTTGGAAATCCAATATATTCTTGATGCTTTAAAAACTTTATTTAAATAATCTTTTTTTTTTTGATTATAAATAAAAATAATAATAAAAAAATTATTTTTAATATTTTTGGATGGAGTTGTGAGAATCAAAAAATTTGCTATCCTCGCTCTCCTTGTTCAAAATTTCAAAGCCCAATCGCTTGTATTGAGGACTAGTAACAGAGTAGATGATCAAAAAGAGGAAGGCGACGGAACAACTGATACTGATCCACTCAAAGGCGTGTCTCATGTGGCCATTGCTGCTTTGGAAAACATTGAAGAGGACAGTAAAAACAGCACCTTAAAAAAACAAAAATAAAATATCAGGAATAAATAATTATTAAAAATAAAAATGAATCAAAACAAAATAATAAAAAAATAAAAAAATAAAAAATAAAAAATGAAAAATGAAAAATAAAAAATAAAAAATAAAAAATAAAAAAATAAAAAATAAAATAAAACAAAATATTTTAAAATTACCGAAAATGTTTCCAAACAAGACTAAGTAACCAGAGGAAATGGCTTCTTGGACAGGGAATGTCAGCTCAACAGCTGTTTCCATCGCAACAGGCAACATCGCAATGGAAAAGAATCCTGGAATAAAAAATAGTTAAAAATTTGAAATAAAAAAATAAAAAATAAAATAAAATAAAAAATTTGAAATAAAAAATAAAAAATAAAAAAATAAAAAAATTTGAAATAAAAAATTTGAAATAAAAAATTTGAAATAAAAATAAAATAATTTACCAGCAACACCAAAACCTACAGCCAACATGATGTGGTTGTCAGGCTTCAAAGCAAAGTTCATCCATAAGAGACCGCCACCAGTCCCGATGTAACCCAACCAAGTGGCTAAAGTGTATTTTCTGGTGACGTCGATGGCAATACCAAACACAGCAGAGCCAAAAACACCTTTATAAAAAATAAAAAAATAAAAAAATAAAAAATAAAATAAAATAAAATAAAATAAAAAAATAAAAAATAAAATAAAATAAAATAAAATAAAATAAAATAAAATAAAATAAAATAAAATAAAATAAAAAATAAAAATAATAAAAAATAAAATTAATAAAAAATAGTAAATAAAAAAATAAAAATAATTTGGATTGAAATCTGTATTAAAAAATTTTTTAAAAAATTTATGGTATTTTTGTCAATTATGAAGATTTAAATTTTTTATTTTTTATTTTTATTTCTTTTTTTACCAGCAACCATCATAATGATTCCGAAAATACCAGACTCCTCCACAGAGTAGCCATATGGGCCGACCAATTGGGACAACACAGTGAAGATGGCAACAAAAATACCATACCCCAATCCAAAAGGGATCAACAAAAACTTATTGAAAAAATAAAAATTAATCAAAAAAAAAAAATTTAAAATATTGAAAATTCGTTTGATAGAAAAAATCAAAATGATGTTACAAAAAAAATATGAAAATGAAGTTTCAAAAAAAAATTTAGAATAAAAAAATGAAAATGAAAAAATTAAAAAAAAGAAAATTAAACAATAAAAATAAACAAACAAAAGTTTGAAATTTTGAAATAACAACTAAACAAAAGATGAAAAAAAAAAATGTTGAATCAAAAAAAAAATGAAGTCATGAGAAAAAACAAAGAGAAAAAAAAAAAAAGTTTAGAAATAGTTGTTACCCAAAAATGCTTTTCTTTGAGACAATCGATCAACTCTTCAGAGAAAGGCTTCTCGATATTTTCGGCCTCCTGGCTGGAAATGGAAGGATAAGTTGGAGGTTTGTCGCTGGTAAAGAAGGAAGGGATGAAGGTGGCGCCGGAGATAGCCAAGTGAATCAAGAACAACAATCTCATTTTGGCGGCGTTTGTCACGATGAAGGTGGAGAAGGCGAGTCCTGAGGCAAGACCTAACAAGGTTGCTAATGCTCCTATTGCTGTTGCCACTGTTCTTTCTTTCTCTCCGAACCATTTACCTGATTAAAAATGATTTGGAGAAATAAATTTCAAATAAATAAAAATCATGAATGAAAAAAAAAAATAAAAAATAAAAAATTAAAAATTAAAAAAAATAATTTCAAAAAGAATATAGATATCGATTTGGATCATAATGATAACATAAATCATTTTTACTAACAAAGACAAATACGAACTTTATTTGTTAAAGTAGCTTTTAAAAAAGTTTACTTGCGAGTGCTGGAGGTGCTGATAATGTAATAGGTTGAATCAATGCGCATATCACTTTTGTTAAAAAAAAAATTAGAAAGAAATGATTGTTAGTGAAGGATGAAGAAAAAGCAAAAATTGTAGATCAAATTTAATTTTTTTTTAATTTTTTTTTTGTATCAATGGATTATTTCCGTCTTTAATATTGAATTTCATTTGGTTAAATATTCAAAAATATAAATTTTCCAATCAAAAATTTTATGAATATGAATATTTTATTTAATTTAAACATCTTGCAATTTACATCTGAATTTAGAGTATTAATATGAGAAATTTATTATTATAAATTGAATAGAATCTTCTTGTTATTTTACCTTGCCCAATCAATACAAACCAATAATATACTGAAGGTTCCATATAACTTCCAACAAATCTAAATGTGCATCCCAAAGTATTTAATATTCCTGATAAAATCAAACATCCTTTTAATCCTGCAACCTTGATGAGATATGGACCAAGGAAAATGAGAAATATGGAAGGAAATGTGAAACATAATGTTAATATATCGATATAAAAATCTGATTTTTGGAATATTTGTGCTGCTATGGGTACAATAGGACCGAATGTGATAAATATAACACTTTTTTTGAAATGGATGGAATAAAATTAAAAAAATTTTTTTTTTGATCCTTACCAATTGATCCATGTGATCATGAAAAATACAAACAAGACGAACCATCTCTTTCCATACAAAATTATTTCTTCATCATCATTGATTTCGCTGTTCTTTTCAAAAGATTTTTTTTGCAACATATTAAAATAAGAATTAAGATAGGATATTCTTTTATCTGCCTTTGGATCTATCCAATCTATCAAGATTTTTTTTTTTTGGATTTTCTCAACAAACATTTAAAAAAAAAAAATTGAATATAAAAAATATTTGGTGATATAATATGAAAAAGAATGTTGCACAAAATTCTACAGTAAAATATTTACATGTTATTTTAAATTCAACTAACAAAAATATCAGCATTATCTCAATTTGAAAGGTATTATAAATATAACTATTACTAAATCTACCAAGGATCTTAAAATATTATATTAATTATCTCATCAAATGAATTATATTTTAGTTATGAGACTATCCAAACCACAATTCAATCCCACTATCCCCATCTTCAATGAAAATACAGATATAATGCATGAATTGGAATTTAATCGCGAGAATATATCAAGGATACAATTTGGAGTATCTGAATTGATATCATTGCCAACCTCCACTATGTAAATAATGAACATATTAATTTAAAATTTTTGATTTATATCTTGACAGAGAAACATTCACAGGAGAGACATTTAGATGTTTCATCACCATTTTAAATCATACAACCATTCCAGCATCTAACGTATCACTCAAAATCTACATTATACAAGCTCCCAAGAACATCAAACATGTCTTATTAGACTTGGAAAATAAGCCCATTCCATTAATAGATTCTGGAAAATCTCACGATTTGATATTATCGAAAGAGATTGAAGAAAAAGGATCATATACGTAAAAATATTTCTCTTCTTCAATATCCTCAATTTTTAATTTGATACTAATCTATTTGCTTTTTTTTTTTAACCATAGATTGCTTTGTGATGTAAAATATTTGGCATATAATGAAACACAATCCAGATTTTTTCAAAAAATGTTTAAATTTCCAGTGGAGGATCCCTTCACCATTACATATCAAAATTTCAAAATCGAAGTAAGAAAAAGATATTTTCAAATCAGATAAGGATAGAATAATAATTATATAAAAAACTTTATAAATATTAATAAAAGGTTGATAAGTGATATTTTTTATATAAATTGCGAAAATCTTCAATTATTCGAAATTTCTTAGCATAAATTTTTGAGTACTGTTCATATCAAATCATTTATTAAAAATCATAGTGATTATTGTATAATTGAAATCACTTAATCTTATAACGCATCCAAATGATTTTATATAAAAATTTTTGGGGCTCATTATGACACAGAATAACATATCCTATCAGAGAGTAAAACATTTATTTTTTAAATCGATGCGATTCTTGGTTTTCGATATTGATTTCTAAAAAAAATTTCAAATAAACATTCATCTAACAATATTTATTTTATTTGTAAAATTAAAAATATAGAGAGAAAAAGATACACAAACAATTGTAAAAATCTCCATCAAAAACAACACAAAATATTACATGTGCATAAACGAGATCCAATTTCTGGCCTCCTCATCGTTCGAGCTGATCAACACACCCTCCATCAACAACAAGGAAGAAGACGAAGAAGACATCAACTCCATCTTGGAAAACGATGACGCTATTTATTTGCTCCCTGGATCCATCCACCAGCTCGTCTACAAACTCAAACATTTAAGTTTTGAAAAAGAATCGAAGAAGCTGGAGGAGGGTTTTGGGAAATTGAGAGTCACTTGGAGTGGTGCCCATTTTCAACGTTCTGTGTTTGTCACACCTCCTATAATTGATGCTGTATACACTTTACCTTTTTTTTTATCATATTACTTTCATTGAAAAATCTTTTTTTAAATGATCTTTATTCTTTAAAAATTTTGGTTCATCTAATCTCATCAAAATAATCCACTAATTTTTTGTTATTTATCCTTTCTCCCCTTTAATTTTTGATCTAATTTTTCCATAACAGGATCCGGAAATCAAAAAAGTGGATTTAAAATTAAGCGAAATTCCGAACAAAGTTCAGCTCGAAAACCCTTTCGTTGTAAAATGTACCATCACCAATCTAACCGAGACGATGCGTCCTTACTCCCTCAAATTCATTCCAGAGAACATGAAAGGAATTCGAATTTCGGGAATTTCAGGCACAATCATCGGTCCTATTCCTCCCATGGGTAGTAAATCTATTGATTTAGTTTTGTTTCCTATCAAGTCTGGCATTCAATCCATTACTGGTATTGAGTTGGTCGATCTTCACAAAAATCAAAAATTTGAATTTAATAATATTGACTATGTATTCGTTGAATTCAACATTTAAATTTTTTTCTCACCTTTTACAAATTATCCCACCTTCTTTTTCAAAGATAACTCCTTTTTGTTCATATATTCTTTTTTTTTTTCAATAAAATCATCAATTTAAATTTTTTGTTTTATTTTCACTATTTAACAATTAAAAAAAAAAAGATGAAAAAAATTTTTATTTTCTCTTTCATCTTCATCCAGATGTTTTTTTGTTGGGAGTTGAATTACTACCAGAATAATTTCACTTTGAGGAGATTCAGTCAAGCTTGTGGCATCATCAACCATACTCTTTTTGTTTTTGGGGGATATGATGACGCTTTGAACATCTCCAACGAATTATACCTAATTGATCTCAAAAACAATACTATCACACAAGAAAATCCTAAAGATATATGGCCAGAAAGTAACTTTAATCCTCAATATTTTCTTTATTAATTTTTCAATTACTGAATAGGAAGAGCTAATTTACGATCAGTGACATATGGTAGTGATAGTTTCATCATCTTTGGTGGATTTGGTAAATACTTCAAATATTATAACGATTTGTGGCTATATAATTTGACCGCAAAGGCATGGGAACAATTGGATGATGGAAATAGCGAATTTAGTCCACCCACCCAAACATTATTTTCAATTGCATTGGTTAATATCAAAAATGAGAGCAATTTGGTGATATTTGGGGGACAAAAACTTGTAAATTTCGAAAGAATATACCAATATAAAATGTATGCATTCAATATGGAGGATAGAAAATGGAAGATCTTATTTGATAATTATCCATTTGAGACCTTTGGTTGCAAAAAATATGGTGAAAAAAATTTTTAATTTCAATCAAAAATCAATAAAATAAAATTAGGATCAACTGCATCAACATATAACAATGAATTATACATATTTGGAGGTAAAAATTTGGGAATAAATAAATCTTAAAATCTAAAAATAAAAAAAATAATAAATTGATTTTGAAAAAAAAAAATTGATCAAGGAAAAAGAACAGATCCTACTGTACTTTTCAATCAACTAGTTACATTCAATCCAGAAAACAGCGAATGGGAACTGATAAAGAAAGGGAATACGGGAATATGGGACGAAGAAACCAAACAGTTCGGAAGTTGTGGGCCACAAGGGAGTTACAACTTAGACTCTTTCATCACCAAAACATCCAACAGATCTGGCATGGTTATTTTTGATTCGGAAGTTTATTTTGGAAAAAGGGGTGGTGTCTGGAAATTTGACATGGGTAAAAAAAAACTTTTAAAATTATTCCGAAAATTTTTTAATTTACTTTTAAATTAAAATTTTTTATTATTGAAGGTTCTAATGAATGGGAATTTTATGTTTCTCAAAAACCTATTGGACAAGTTGAAGGATACTCTTTAGTGTCCTATGGAGAAAAAATAATTTTGTTCGGAGGATATGACTCAGAGACTTTCATTGAAAATGGGTTCTATGTTTTTGATTTCCAAAGTGCTAAAAAGTTGAATGTCGATTGCAAACCAAAATCTGCAAAAAATTTCACCATTCTATCTTCTGTGTTCAGTTCTTTGTGGATAATTCTTTTCTCCTTTTCTATTTATTATATTTTTGGTATTCAAAATTTTTTAAATTATTTTTTTCTTTAATTTCAAAAATTTTTAATTTTATCTGATTTATTCTAGATTTTAAATAATAATTTAAATAATTATTTATAAAAAAAAAATCTACATTAGCTTTGAGAGATCCTAAAAAAAATAATGCCAAAAAAAATGTTAAAAAAAAAAAAGAAGACAAGAAAGTTTACGAAGAACTGGTGGAGTTTGAAAACAAAGAAAACATCGATTTGGACCAAGACTTCTCTTACATGGACGTTCTTCCCAACGAAATGCTATTGAAAATCATGTCCAGGTTGGAAGTAGACCAGATTGCGGTATTAGCTAGGACCTGCAAAAGAATGCACATGTTGGCATCTGAATCACAAGAGTACAGATGTAATAATAAGAATATTTCTTTTGAATCATCTTTAATTTTTTTAAAATATTTAATTTATTTTGTTTTTTTTAATTTAAAGCCTTTTATTTTTTTTTTAAAAAAAAGCAAGTGTAGTGAGATATTGGAGGGTAGATTGTAACGATAACTCAAAATCCGCATATAACAAGACAATATCAAAGCTCAAAGAGTACACAACAATAGAAACCCTCAAAGACCACCGAGCCTACTTTGTCTTGATAGCGCTAATCTTGCTGTTTCTCATCAGCGCCACTTTATTAGGAGGGACCATCTACCTGGATCATTACGTCAGTAATCTAATATTTCCCTCTATTTCTTCCTCTTTATTTTTGTTAGTGCTCGCTTCGGTACTCACCGTTTTCACTTTGTTTTGGAAAAAGAACCACAAACTCATCTTTTCTCAACGTTCTGTGGTCCTTTTGTGGGTTTTACTTTTTCTTCTCGTTTTCGTTTGTTTGTTTTTGTTTTGGGTTCCTTCTGTCCTTTGGATGGTCCCCTCCATCCTTTTTTTTGGCGTCTTTTGCGCCATTTCTTTGCAGTACCTCAACAAAAGACACAGGAAGATCTACAACTCTTTTTCAATCGCTTCTTGTGTTCTTTCCATCGCTGCCATTTTGCTTAACTCAAAGTTTTTCAATTACTTTGATAGATATCTTTCCACTTGCAACCATTGGGCCTTGATTTGGGTTTCTGGTGCCTGTCATTTAATCACTATTCTTTTGATATTCGACAATTTGAAATTGCGTTATTATAGGTCTCAAAAAAAAGCATTTTTTTATTATTTTATTTCATTTATTTTTTTATTTTTTATTTTTTATTTCTTATTTTTATTTTTCTATTTTTTTATTTTTTATAAATTTTTTTATTAGATATATTTTTGTTATCGATCATATTTTGAGAATTGGTATATTTTTGTTTGTGATCACATTTCTTTCTACCTCCATATCCTTTTCGCTTTTGACTTGCATCTCCCAAAACAATTTGACAGGTTTTTCCTTTTTTTGAAAAAAACAATTTATAATTCCTTATCTGCTTTTATATAGACCACGGTATTTGTAATCCATATCTCAGACCCATTTATCCATATACATTATGTATCTTGCCTCTTTTATTGTTGTTTTACTTTATTGCCATCTACATTATCGTTTTCTTCTTCGCTTTCTATGAACAAATACACAAGAGATCTTTCAATAATGAATAATCTTTCCTGTGGATGTCATGATTGCTCTGAATACAAAATATATTCATCCATTTGATTTTTCAAAGATTTTGAGGATGTAAAATTAAAATAGTCATTTGGGGATATCACCTTTTCAAATAAAAAAAAATTGAGAGGATTTAACAATGTTCAACAAGCTCATTAAGAATTTTCCCAAGAATAAATTGATTAATATCCAATTGAACAAATATTCATTTGGTAAACAAAAATACCTATTATATAATTCTCTTTTTTTTATGGTTATAATTTATCTCATAAATATATTTTATTGCAGAATTGATTGATGGGAAGAAATTCTTGAAATACAATAATTCATTTCTCAATAGAGTAGATAAGAATATTTATTTCAAAAAGATTGATATAAAATATTATTCAACCAATGAGACCAATAAAGAAAAATCACAAGAGAACAAAGAAGAGAATCAAGAGAAAAAAGAATCTGCTCAGGGAACTGATCCAAATCAAGAGAATAAAGAAAGCAAAGAAGAAAATCAAGAGAACAAAGAAGAGAACAAAGAAGAGAATCAAGAGAACAAAGAAGAGAATCAAGAGAACAAAGAGAATAAGGAAGGAGAAGAGGGAAATAAAGAGGATGATCCAAATAAAGAAAAAGAGAATAAAGAAGGAGAGGAAGCAGAAAAAAAGACATTCCTTACAAGAGCAAGGGAGAAACATAAAGAATTCATGAAGATCTGGAATGATAAAGACGATAATCTTTTGCCAGAAGAAAAGATCATCCAAGCATTCAAATTAAACATCCTTGCCCAAGCTGTGAAGGATAGATTGATGAATAAAAAGACCGAGGAAGAGATAGAGGAAATAAAGAAGGATCAATTGGATAGGGATGAGGTGAAGAGGAAATATAAGGAGAAGGTGAAAAAATTGGATGAGGTATTCAAGCAAATAGAAGAGGAGGAAGAAACTTTGAGGAAGGAATTGAGCCATCTACATCCATTCGAGGAGCCTCCACTCATGGAAAATGTCGATCTCACTGATACTCGTTATCATGAGGCCTTATTGCAATACGAGGAGAAGAATGGAATGAAATGGAGAAGTAATTTGAGATTGAGATTGAGATTGGAGCAACTTGAAGCTGATCACATGGCCAGTCAATTCAAGAAGATCTCTAGGAGAAAGCCTGAGACCAGGGAGGCCTTCTTCAAGCTCTCCATCAGGAATCAGATGTATCATCAGATCGAGAAGATCTATATCTCTTCTTCTTTTTGGGCCTTCAAGTTGGGAATGACTGAATATGAATACCAAAAAAAGAAAGAACTCTTGGAAAAAGTAAAAGAAGAACTCGAAGCTGTAAAAATATTTCCCATTTTATGATTCACATCTTCATTCATATTTATACCTTAATAATCAAAATTTGTTTGCCATTTGGATGAATTTTTTATATTTCGACACTATGTTAAATTATTAATATAATTAATTAATCAATATTGATCCTTTTCAGATGGCTGATAAGTATATTGATACTCAATATACTGTCGAATGGGAGAAAACTGAAGTTCTTGAAGAAAGAAAGAAAAACTTTTTCAAAGAAGCAAGGAAGGAATTGATTGAAACCACGACGCTCGGAGATTACAACGTATTCAAACTTTATCCACTCTATTTGAACAAAATGGCAGAAGCATCACAGAGCATATACGGAGGAGAATACGGCACATTCAAGGCTGATCTTCACAGAATGGAAGCTTTGGATGCATGGATGACCTTCAATGGATATGCTATGCCAAAGTCTATGGTAGAAAGTGACTGGAGTGAAAAGAAAACCAAGCTTGAAGCTTTCAGCAAAGTGAGAAGTTCATTTATCGAGTGGCTAGGGAGTGAAGCTTTAACAGCAAAGTCCAAAGAGGAGTTAACAAAGTCACACAAAGCTTGGTTGGAAAAAGCAAAGCAAATTTTCACTGAAGCATTGCAGATAGAAGACAACGAGTTGGTAGAAGAGTTGTTGAATTATGGTGGTGGTAAGTTGAAGCCTTCTTTCTCTGATCTTCAAGCAGAAGAGGTAAGTCCTCACGATACTAGCGCTGTGGACGTTTTGGTTTCTGTAATCGAACACCAAAGCAAGAAGAACAAAGCTGTTGGTAATCTCCTTGTCCCTGCAATGAGAATTTTGAACGATAAAGTCGAAAGAAATCTTTGGAAGACATGGTACAGACACGAGGGAACTGGTTCTTTTGGTTTTGGTCTCCCTTCAACTTACACTCCTTTCATTGAAACTATCATGAAGAATTGGAAGGCTCCTCCTAAGATTGGTTATCCAAATCAATATCCACATAGAAAAGAGGGTGCTAAATTGGATGATCCTAACCCCTATGTTGAAGAGGACACTCTCAAAGATGATCGTAACAGAGACATTGATCCTTTTTATGTTTTGAACGAAGAACAACGCCATGACAACTCTTTAGCTTTTGCAAAAGACGGATTTTTCAGCTACTTCAATATCATCGGAGATGAAGAAATTGAGCCTATTTTGAAGAGATTTGCTGTTGTCAGACCGTTTTCTTTTTGGGAAAGAGTAAAGGCACAAGCTCAGATGTATGATTTCCCCATTGATTATGAAGAAGTACCCAGATGTGCCTACACTATTGAGTGGGATTATCTCCAACCCAATCCATTCCGTATCATCCCTAAAGAAGAAATCACTGAACACAAAAAAGCTCTCATTGAAGAAACTTTTGAAGATTTATTTTTTGAGGTTTTCGAGGCTACTGACGTAAAGGTGAAAGTAGAAAAAAAGTATGAAACATTCATCAACCAAGCACAGTATGCTATTGACATTGGGAAAGAAAAACACAAAGATACTTCTCAAAAAGCTACATTTTACAGATCTATGTTGTTGGCCACTTCTTTCCAACTCTCTGAGAAGAAAATCAAGCAATACCAATACAGAAACAAAGGAACTGCTGTTACTAGTGCTCAATACGATGATAAGTTCTACGTTGGTCCTTTGATAAAAAAGAGATTCCAAACTAACTTTGAAAGAATCAAAAAGTTGTCGGAGAAATACTACTCTAAAGAAGACATGATCAAGAGTGGTGGAATATTCATTGAAGAAAACCCTTCAACACCTCTTCCCGATTTAGATTTTGACACTTTAGTTACACCGGAAGTGAAAGAGGAGACCCCTGTTCCTACTATTACCTATAGCAATGACAAACCCTTGGCACCTTCCTATGGAAACAACCCAATGCTTCCAGTCAACATTCCTTTCATTGAACAAATCAAACACGAAGTCAGATTGGCTGATGATGCAAAATACGAAGAGGATTTGCAAGAGTTGACTGACGAGTTGTATCAATATGAGAGAGAAACATTTTTGAAGAAAAACTTCAACGAAAAGTACCAATTCTTCTTTAACTATATCATATGGTATACCACTTTCCGTAGAGATCGCCCAAATGAATTTTCCAAACTTTTCAGCTATTCAGAAGCCAAATATTTTGACAGAAGAATCGTCAACATCCTCAGAAAGAGAAAAGAATTGTACGATGAACAAAAAGTTCTTGCTGTCAAAGAAAAGGAGATTGAAGAATCTGATATTTTCAGAGGCCTCTCAAGAACCAAAAAGGCAAGAAAGATGCAGTTAATAGAGAAAGATTACACAGAAAAAGAACTCCAACTCTCTCTTGAAGAGCTTTTGAACAAGAGAAGTGCTTTGTGGAGATTTACCGTTCTTCCTGTCATAAAGTTTGTCTTCAAAAGACCATACATGGTGAGCTTTTTGGACAACATGATCAATATCCTTTTTGTTCTTCCTCCAAGAATCAATGATGCTTACATTGTCCCAGCATTCACCTTTTTCGTTAGAATTACTGTGGTTGTTTTGTACTGGTTTAGACCCAGAATCATCGTTGGAAATCGCCGTATCTTGAAGCTTCTCGGTAGACTCTCCAAAACCCTCATCAGGTATGTCGACACCGTCTTGTCTTACTCCCTCTACTATGTGTTCCCTCTCGGAAGAAAGTTGATCTCTATTGCATCCTTTTCTCTTTTCTACCTCAAAAGTGTCTTTGGTTTGTTAAAGTTGGTTGGTGTACCATTTAAAGTCTTCAAAAGGTTAGCTTACTTTCTCGTTTACCCTTTTGCTTACCTTGCCCAAAAACTCAAGTTCTTGCACGTTTTAGAAAAAAGTTATCACAATTTCCGCATGAGTTCTTTTTCTGTTCTCATCTCTGCCCTCTTGTTTGGAATGCTTTTACTTCTTTTGGATGAACATCACACCGTACGTTCTATGGGACTCACCAAACAAGAACTCTCCAATTCCAAGAGAACCCTCTTGCAACACAGTGTTTCTGGCATTTATGACGTCTCCAACGCTCTCCTCTCCTTTGGTTTAGATCTCCACAACAAACTCAATGATTCCTTGGTGTTTCTCTACTCAAAGAGCTCTTTGTTACAACGTGATCTTTCCGAATCTTGTGCTAATCGCATTTCCCAACAATTCTTAGGTCATTCTGTTTCCAGAGTCGAATTGTCCAGCTCCAAACTCCAACTCAATTCCATTTCCGTCGTCCTCGAGGAACAAACCTGGGAGGCTTACAACAAAGACAACCAAAAGTTGGGTTCTGTCGTTTTGCACATCCACTCCAACTTGAATCCTTCTGTCTTTCCTCAGCCCCTCATTGATGTTTCCAACTCTTATACCAGATCTTTGGTTATTCACAGTGCTGGTGTTTCTCTCCCTCTTTTTTCCGATAACAAACATCAGATCGTCTATGTTGGTGTCAAGGATCACTCCAACAATCAATATAATGTCGTTTTCAACATTTTTGATCCTAATACTTACACTGTTGACAAATGATCCTTCTCTTAATTTATTTTTTCAAATTTATATTTATTTATATAAATAAATATAATATTAATACTCTTATAAAAAAGTTATTAAAGAAATATTTTTATATCCTTTAATTGATTTTGTTCAATCCTTCAATATCATCAAAAGGTTCTATATGTGGCCTGATGATATTTTCCAATTCAAAATAATAATATAAAATAAAAAAGTGAGAATTCCATTAACTCAATAAACCCCGAACTTGGAGAAATGAATGACACCGATTTTTATGATGACATGTCTGTGGAGCATGATAATGATAATTTCAACAACCCCAATAATTATAATCAACAAATTGATTTACTTCCCCCTAGTAAAAAACTAAAGAAACAACAAATCAGGAATATATTCAATCCTGTCATCCTAATCATTTTTGGTAACATTGATTTTTTTTTCCAATTCATATAAATATAAATTTTTACGTAAAAAAAATTTCTAAATAATATTTTCTCAAACAAAATATATCAAAGCGATATGTATTATGATTCTTGGTATATTTACTGTGATGGGTATTGGAGATGATCCGAAATATAAGCCAGTGGGGATACCTCTCTTATTTTTTTCGTTTATTTTGTTTGCAGTGGGGATCTATATGATCTTCAAATATAGGAGAGATTTCTCGCAATGTTGTGCTCGAATGAAGAATAAGATTAATAAAATTGGATTGTTCAAAGAAAAAACCGGAGAAGATAAATATTCTCAAATCCCCTTGAATTTTGAAGAATAGGAGGAAGCAGAATATTAAAAAAATAATTTATTTAAATAGAAAGAAACAGCATTGAAATTTTTTTGTTGCTCCACATATAATTTGGATCAATTTTTTATATCACAACATAAGATAATTTGTAACCTATATGATATTGTAATCGATCATTTTTATTGAACAAAATTAATTGACTCAAATTTGAATGAACCAAGTATTAACATCTTTTGAAATTGTTTTGAAAATTATCACTCATATACTTAAAAAAAAATGAAGCTTACTAATAAATTTTTTAACAAGAATAATGTCTATGGAAATGCATTCTTCAAGATATGTCCCATCAATCCATCTGCCAACAATAAATTTTGGATGAAGAACCAGAAATATTTTTACAGCATCAAAAATGAGGATGATAATCAGTCATTTGACTATATATGTTTAGGTGGAGGAAGTGGAGGTATAGTTTAATCAAGATTAATTTACAACCAAATATATAATTAACCGTCATTTAATAACTTGGATATAAATCATTTCAAAAAAAAAAAAAAAGGAATTGCTTCTGGCAGAAGAGCTGCAGAGTATGGAGCAAAAGTGTTGGTGGTAGAAAAGGGGAGAGTTGGAGGGACTTGCGTGAACGTAAAATAAAAAATAAAAAAATAATAAATAAAAAATTTAAAATCAAATTTAAAAAATAAAAAATAAAAAATAAAAAATTTAAAAATAAAAATAAAAAAATTTAAAAAATAAAAAAACAATTAATAAAAAATTTAAAAATAAAAATAAAAAAATATTATTTAGGTGGGTTGTGTTCCCAAAAAGGTAATGTGGAATGCGGTGGGTATCAAAGATAGTCTGGATTTTTCGGGAGGATATGGATTCAAGTTGAACGGAGATTATCAATTTGATTGGCCAACTCTCAAGAAGAAGAGGGACGATTATATCCTAGTAACAAATCTCTCTTAATTTTTATTTAATTATTTATTTATTTTTTATTTATTTTTTATTTTTTTATTATTTATTTTTTATTTATTTTTTATTTTTTTATTTATTTATTTTTTATTATTTTATTTAATTTTATTTTAAATAAATATTATTTATTTTTTATTTAATTTTATTTATTTTATTTTATTTTTATTAATATTTTCAAATCTTTTAATCCTCACTAAAAAAATCAAAAAAGAGACTCAACAAGATTTATGATGGGTTGTTGGACAAAACAGGAGTGAAATATGTGAGTGGAGAAGCCAGGTTCGTCGACAGAAACACTATCGAAGTTAATGGACAAAGATTTTCTTCGAGAAAAATTCTCATCGCAACTGGTGGACGTCCGAGCATCCCTGAAGGTATCAAAACTATTATTTTTATTTTTTTTATTTTTCATTTTTTTATTTTTTATTTTTTATTTTTTATTTTATTTTTTATTTTTTATTTTATTTTTATTTTTTATTTATTAATTTTATTTTTTTAATATTTATTTTTTATTTTTATTTATATTTATTTTTATTAAATTTTTAATTTTTATACAATTTTTTTTTTTCAGTTGAGGGGTCTGAGCTGGGAATCACTAGTGATGGGTTCTTTGAACTTGAAAACTTGCCCAAAAGAGTTTGCGTGGTTGGTGCAGGATATATTGCAGTTGAATTAGCTGGGTAAAAAATTTCAATATTTATTTTTATTTTTATTTTTATTTTTTATTATTTTTTTTCTATTTTTTTTCTATTTTTTTTCTTTTTTTTTTTTTTTTTCTATTCAATATTATTTTTTTATTCATTATTATTATATTTTTTATTTTTTATTTTTTTATTTTTTATTTTTTATTCATTAAGAATTTTCAATAAATTGGGATCGGAAACAACGTTGGTCATAAGAGAAAACTCCTTCCTGAGAGGATTCGACGACATTTTGTCAGATCATCTTGCCAAAGAAATGGAAAAGTCTAAATTGATGATCAAAAAGAATACAAAAGGTAATAAAAATAAAGTTTAAAAATAAAAATAAAAATAAAAAATAAAAAAATGAAAATGATAAATAATAAAAATAAAATAAAAATATTTTAGGAGTAAAAAAAGTTGAAAGAAAGTACCTTTTGAAGGATATTCATCTCAATAATGGAGAGGTTTTGAGCGGATACGACTGTTTGGTTTGGGCTGTTGGACGTTCTCCTAACATTGAGTCTTTGAATTTGGAAGCAGCTGGAATTAAACTAAATGAAAGCGGATATATTCAAACAGACGAAGTAAAAAAAAAATTTTTTCAACAAGTTTTCTTTTATTAATTTTTATTATTTTTTTAAAAGTTTCAAAATACTAATGTGGATGGAATATATTCAATTGGAGATGTTTCTGGGCGTGTATTATTGACTCCTGTTGCCATTGCAGCAGGAAGAAGACTTTCTGCCAGGCTATTTAATAACCAACCAAATTCAAAAGTAAAGGATTTTTTAAGAAAAAAAAAAAAAGATGAGAAATTTATTTTTTGTTAGATTGACTATGACAATGTTCCTTCTGTGATTTTCTCCCATCCACCAATCGGAACTGTTGGACTTTCTGAGCAACAAGCGATAGAAATGTACGGGAAAGAGAATGTTCGTTGCTACAAGTCTTACTTCACTAATATGTTTTATGCTGTTTTAGAAGAGAACCAAAAAGAGAGAACCTCTATGAAATTAGTTACCATTGGAAAAGAGGAAAAAGTTGTTGGAATTCATGCTATTGGTCTTGGGAGTGATGAAATGATTCAAGGATTTTCTGTTGCTTTAAAAATGGGTGCTAAAAAATCTGATTTTGATAATACAGTGGCAATACATCCAACTGCTTCTGAAGAATTTGTCACAATGAGATGAATTTTGAAAAATTAAATTTTTCTTTTTAATGAAAATTTTATTTCATTTAATTAATGCTTGGATAAAGTTTTTGGGTTGTTTTGAAACCATTAATGTCCAAAATCTCTTCCATGCCATGAGGAACATCAACCTTGTTGTTTTGTTCAGGTTGGATAGAAGCATTCATCCAGCTGCTAAGTTTTCTTCTCTTTTGAGAACCCTTGGCAAAGTAAGTCTGATACAAGGCGATGACATCTTTCTTGGTAATGTTCTCAAGTTCCTTTGCCTCCAAAAACCTTCTGTCGAATTGGTAGGTGTTTTGCAAGATTTCTGGTCCAAACTTTTCGTTTTCTTCAGTCAAAGTTTTGAGTTTTTCAGTTTTGGATTGGACAAGAGCTTCTCTATGTTCAGCACTAAAAAAAAAAAAGATTTAAAAAATTTTAATAAAAAAATTCAAAAAAAAAAAATTTACAAGGAATTCTCATCGAGATTGTCGAGGAAGCTTTGGATAGACTCAATCCAAGATTCCACTCTGAAATCAAGGTATTCGGCGGTGGCAACGGCAGATTGGACAATGACACGGAAGCCATTGACCAAAGATTCTCTGTAAACACCAGACCAGACTAAAAAAAAAAAAAATAATAAATAAAAAATAAATAAATAATAAAAAATAAAAAATGAAATAAATTAAAATAAATTTAAAAAAAAATAAAAAAATAAAATAAAATGAAAATTTTTTACCAATGTAACCAAGTTGTTCAATGGTACGAAGTTGGTTGAAGCAAAAATCAGAGACGATCTGAGCGAAAAGTTGAAGGGTGGCGCTCAAACGGTAGGAATGGTCAAAGTCGACTTGAAAGTACACATTGACGGCGGAGTTTGTTTCTTCCTCATTGAAGGTTTTCTTTTGGTAGAAGGAAGATCCTTTCAACTTTGTCAAGCGCTTTTCGACAAGTGTGAATGGAGGAACTGGAGTCAAAATTTCTATTTTTTTATTTTTTTTAAAAAAAAAATTGTTATAAAAATGACATTATTTGAAAGTAAAAATAATTGTATAAAAAAATAATTAAATAAAAATAATAAAATAAAATAAAAATTAAACAAAAATAAAATAAAAATAAAAATAAAAATGATATAAAAATAAAAATAAAATAAAATAATTTCAAAAACAAAGAAGTTTTTTAGAAAAATAAAAAAAAAAAAATAAAAATGAAAACAAAACAAAATTAAATCAAGTAAAATAAAATATAATATATTTTTATTTGGATAATGAAAATAAAACCAAAAAAAATGATAAAATAAAATAAAAGAATTTTGAAAAAAAAACAATTTACTATCAACTTGATTGACAATTTCCAAGGAATCTTCCGCAGTGAAATTACCAAGAAACAAAACTTGGTAGAAAAAGTTTTCAAAGACTTTTTGGGAGTGAGAAACGAACTCCTCGTATGTTAGCTTTTCAGAGATGACGATGTAGTCATACATGGAGTATCTAGGTGTTTCCAACAACAAACTTGTGTGGTACATTCTATCCAACATTATTTCATAATAAAAAAAAAACAATATTTTTAAATGAGAAATTAAAAAATAATTAAAATAAAAAACTAAATAAAATGAATAAAATGAATAAAATGAATAAAATGAATAAAATGAATAAAATGAATAAAATGAATAAAATGAAT
>JAMYWO010000527.1:0-12590 GCA_024220525.1 Cochliopodium minus | reverse complement strand
AAAATAAAAAATAAAAAATAAAAAATAAAAAATAAAAAATAAAAAATAAAAAATAAAAAATAAAAAATAAAAAAATATGATAAAATAAAAACAATAAATGTTTTTTTTTACTTATTAAATAAATAAAAGGTTCAACTATTCCATACTCTTCAACAGAGCTACACTCAAAGTACTTCAAACCCTTCTGGCAGCAAAGCAAATTGAGATCATACTCTGAAAGAACCCTTTCTGGACTCTCCGCTTTCATTCCGATCACCACTATCATCTCCACTTTCTTGCAATAATTCGAGATACGCTGAATCCACTTATCCAAAATTTTTTCAATATTTCCTTTATTAAAAAAAAAAATTAATGTTTAAATTATTTTAATTTTATTTTTTATTGATAATTTATTTTTTTGTTTTTTTTTATTTTTTATTTTTAACTATTTATTTTAATTTTTCCATGAATTTTTTAAAAAGTATTTTTTATTCTAAATAGTTTTTTATTTTATTTTTTATTTTATTATTTTTAATTTTTTAATTTTATTTATTATTGATAATTTTTTTATTTTTTGTTTTTTTTTGTATTTTTAATTTTTAACTATTTATTTTAATTTTTAAAGTATTTTTATTTTAAATACATTTTTAAATTTTTTATTTTTATTTTTTATTTTATTATTTTTTATTTTTTTATAGATTTAATTATTTGAAGATAATTTAAATTTATTTTTTTGAACCTTTAGTCAAATCGAGGCAAAGAAAAGTGCTGGTAACATTTTGAGAATGGACGTTGAGAGAACCATTAGAAGTAAACATGCATATTTCCAAAACACAGTGGTGAATGCAAATATTGATGAAATTCGAAATGGAAACATTGTCTTCTTTTGTGCCTGTCAGCTTTTTCAAATATGTTGTTATTCCGCTTTCATTTTCTCCCATTATCGCAATCTAAAACAAAAAATGAAAGAAAAATAAAAAAATAAAAAAAAAATATTAAACTTAAAAATAAAAAATAAAAAAAAATAAAAAATAAAAATAAAAAATATAAATAAAAAAATATTAAATTTAATACATTAAAAAATCAAAATTTCAAAAAAAAAAAAAAATAAATGAAAATAAAAATAAAACAAAATGAACAAAAAATAAAATAAAAATAAAAAATAAATAAATAAATAAATAAATAATAAATAAAAAAATAATAAATAATAAATAAAATGAAATGAATAAAAATAAAAATAAATGAGTTAATAAAAAAATATAAATAAAAAAATATTTAAATATTTAAAAAATAAAAATAAATTTACTTTTATTTTTTCGTTAGTGTGCTCGTTTTGATTTTGGAATCTACTTAAACAGTTGAGAGAATGAGGAGACTTCCCCAGCAACAAATCACGAGAGAGAAACTCGGACAAAAGCTCCTTAGAAGCCAACCTCCTCTTATATCTAAGCTGATCCATGAACATATTCTTTTGTTTTAACTCTTCAAACTTTGATCTCAAAACGCTTTTTTCTTTTAAATGTCCTTCGTTCAAATCTGAAATTTCCTTTTCAAAATTTTCAATGGAGGAAGTTTTTGTGAAAACTTCCGAAAGCAATTTTTGATGCATTTTTTGATTGTTTTCTTGTGTTTTGGATGTTGGCACACCGCACGCCACTATTTTGTTTTCTTGGGAGAAGAGGGTGATGTCCGCCATTTTCTCTTCGGTTTCTTGTTTGTAGAAAATCAATTCTTTTCCAAACCCAACCGATCCAAAATAAACTTCATTTTTATCTGACAACAAAATACCTTTGAAGAAAACAAAAATAAAAAATTTGTAAAAATAAACCAAACAAAAAAAAAAATAAGATAAACCAAAAAAAAAATAAAAAATAAAAATAAAAAAAAAATATAATTTAAAATAATAAATGAAAAATTTTTAAAAATAAGATATTAAAAAAAAAAAACTAAAAATAAAACTAAATGATAAAAAAACAAAAACCTCAATTTAAATAATTTTTTTTACAACTGTTTAGTTCTACCACAGCTTTTTTGAAGAAAATTTTTTCGTGGCTGATCAATATGATATGGTCATAGAACTCTGTGACAATTGTAGGATGGTTAAAATTGACCAAACTTCCCCAAATGTAAACATAACCCTTCTTGGAAATGGCACAAGCAAAATCTGTTTATCAAATTTTTATTTATAATTTTTTAATTTTTTTAATTTAATTTTTCAATTTTTTCAATTTATTTTAATAAATAATTGTTTATTTTTAAGGATCAACTTTTAATTTAAATTTTTAACTTCAAATATAATTTTGTAATGATTGATTGATTTACTTATAAATATTTTGTTGAGGAAAATTTTTTTTTTTTATTCAAATTTAATTTCAAATTTTATTTTAATTTTTTATTATTTTATTTGATTTTAAAATTTTTTGATTTTCATAAAAACAGATTTTTGTTATTTTTTTTACCTTGGTTTGCATTAATAGATTCGAATTGTACATAAAAATTGTTTTTTGAAGAATTGAGAAGATAGTAGGGAAAAGGAGAACCAAAGAATATGTCGTCTTTCTCTCTACCCAAAAGCATGTTTATGTATTCTGGAATCTTACAAGCCCAGAGAGAATCCACCTCGGGTCTTTCACACCAACTCACTAAAACGTCGTTCTCTGTGATCATGATGAACGCCCAGGCTTTTCCTATTGCTGTGTCAAACTGTAACGCTGCTCCTGTTCTAAACCTAGTATTTCCTTTTAAAAAATAATTTTTAAAAAAAATTTTGTTTAAAAATAAACTAATTCATTCTGCAAAGTAGAAAAAATTAATCTTCAAATTTTTTTTTGTTACTTTTAAATTTTATTTCTTTTTACTTTTTATTGAAAATTTTGACATTTTTTATAGTAAAGTTTTAAATTCTTTTGTTTCATTTAATAATTCTTTTAATTTTTTAAAAAAATTCTTTTGATTTATTTAAAATTTTAAAATTTTTTCAAGTCCAATTTTTTTCTTCACTTTTTTTAATGAAACATTTTTTTTACCTTTTTCGATTTTGGAGATTACGAAAGCTCTCTCTTGAAAAAAATAAACCTCTCCTTCACTAGTGAATATCAGGGAAGATTTTCCACAACTTACCAAATTGACGCATTTTTTTTTCAACAGTTCTGGACATTTGTTTGCAATCATTTCACATAATTCTAACTTTGAAACTACTTTGTCTCCATCTTTAATGTCATATTTTTTATGATCAAATTCGTATTGTTGAACACCAGAAGCCTGTTTTTTGTTGAAAATAAAAAAAAATTTGATTGAATAAATAAAAAAAATAATTTAAAAAAAAATAAAAAAAAAATTTAAATATTAATTTATTTGAATAAAATGTTAATGTTGAAACAAATAAAATATAAAAAAGAAAGAATTTACCACCAATTTTCCTTCTTCGGTGATTCCTTTGAGTTAATTAATTTTTTTTAAGCTTTATAAAAAAAATTTAAAATTAGATATTGTTGAGTTTACCTAATAATCTACCATAACTATCCACACATATCATCAATATCACCTGACTATTTTGGATGCTAGGTGGGATGGTGTTTAAATACCAATCATACTTGTGACCATAATCTATGTTTTGAGGGATGAGAGCTATTGCATTTCCATCTTTGTTATCATCGAGATATCTCCAACCAATCAAACATCTCTTGTAAAATTCTTTTAATTTATTACATTTATTATTTTCAGTGAAAAAAATTAATGAAAAATTTTTTTTTTTTTTTTTATGATACGAGATTTGGGTGCGAAATATGACAATTTTCCATTTTGGGTCGATCCAAAGAATCCATAATTGAATTCTATTGAAGATGCTACCATCACTATTTTATCCTTTCCATACAACACTGGATATTCTTTGAAAAAAGAATACTGTGAAGATTGAATCAGATCCCAACAATACATTCTTTATTATTCTTCAAAAAAGAAAGAAACAGACAACAATTTTTTTTATATTTATTTTATTTTCCTTGGATTAAAAATCTTGCTTCAAATGAGATGGAATGAATATGAAAAATTATAAATAGATGGCTTTCAAGATCCATAAAAAAAAAAAAAAAAAAGAAATTGCTTCAATTTTTTATTTATAAAATTTTATTATTCATTCCCATTTCAAATTTGAAAGAAAGAGCAAGAAAAAAAAAAGGATGATGTTCTTTTGTTGGTTTTATTCTTTGTCCATCTTTACCACCACTGAAATTGGCGATAAATCCAGAAAAATTTGAAGTGAATAAACATTCCAAAAAAAACAAAAACCCCTTTCCCCCGCTCCTTTTCCAAAATTGAAAAGAAAAAAAAAGATAATCTCGAAAGAAAAAAAAAGAAAGTTAAGAAAAAAAAAATAATGAAAAATAAAAAATAAAAAATTATTATTTCCATTATTTCCATTATTTTTTTTTTTTTGATCTTTCTTTTTTTTTCTTGCTTTCTTTTCAATCATCCACTTCTACCAAACTTAGAAACCTAGAGAACAACTTGTTCTGTGTGTGGACGTCTTCGTTGAAAAAGAGGTCAAGGCTGGCAACGGAGAAAGCCAAGCCGAACCATTTGTTGTCCTGGTAGAATTTATAGAAGGAGTCTTCGGTGTGGAGATCAACGGTGTCTAATCTTTCGCTGCTGAAAGATTTCAAATTAGGAAAATAAATTTTTTTGATCCAATATTCTTCTTTTTGTAATCTCAATTCAGAACTACAAAAAAAATAAAAAAATAAAAAAATAAAAAAAATAAAAAAAATAAAAAAAATAAAAAAAATAAAAAAAATAAAAAAAAAATAAAAAAGTGAAAATAATAAAATAATCAAATATAAAATAAGTGAAAATATAAAAAAAATAAAAAAATAAAAATCAAATAAAAATAAAATAAAAATATAAAAATATAAAAACAAAAAAATAAAAAATAAAAAAAATAATATTTTACCTGCAAGAAGTGCTGAAGAGTTGAAGTAAATCAAGGATTGGGCTTCCCCAGGAAAGAAATTGAAAATCTAAGAGGAATGAAGTCAATTTCCCACTTTCGGAAGATTTGAACAAAACGTTGTTAGCCCACATGTCTCCGTGGCAAATGCCTAAAATAAAAATTTAAAAAAATAGAAAAAATCAATAAATAAAAATTTAAAAAAATAGAAAAAATCACTAAATAAAAAAATGAATAAAAATTTAAAAAAATGAATAAAAATAAAAAAAAATTAATAAAAAATTCTTTTTACAGTTTAGTTGTGAATTTTCATGCATGTTGTCCCACATTTTCTTCAAATTTTTTTTCAAGGAAGACAAGTGTTGGATGGTCTTCTCAGAGAACAAATTATGATGTTTGGACCTGATCTCAGTCAACTTGACTTTGTAATATTTCAACAAGGGTTTGATGTTGCTTGTGACCCAATCGACGTCAGACTCCTTACGATTAGAGATGGTGTTAGAATGAAACTTTGCAAGACTCACTAAAGTGGCTTCGATTTGTTTCTCTGTGAGTCCATCGGAGAAAGATCTTTTCATGTCTTCGCTTTCGTTGATGTATTCCATGATTAAAGACCCGCTTTTGGAGTTTAACTAAAGAAATTGGTGAGAAAAAAAAAAGAGGAGGTTAGATAAATTATAATCAAAGCAATTATTTTTTTTTTTTGGAACTTTTTTTTTCTTCTTCTTTTTTTTTTTTCCTAATTAATGGATCAATATTCTATTTCTTTTATAGTGTGTGGCTCCCAATTATTGTTTTTATTCTCCTATTTAAAAAAAGAAAAGAAAAGATTAATTTGGGTTCTATTTTTTTCTCGATACTTTAACGTGATAGGATATATAATTAATAATAATAAATTAATAAAAAAGATTTACATAGTGCTCGCTTTCCAAATCGAAATAGGGGAGAATTTAATTATATATTTTTTATATTTTCATTTTTTTTTTTTGAAATAGAATATTCTCCTTGAAAAAAAGTAAAGGGGGTTGTATATTAAGCAAAATGGAAAAAAAAAAAATTACATTTGAAAAGAAATGTTTTGGGAAGCAATCTTTTGCATTATGGAACAAATCTTGATTCTCATAAAATTTAATTTCTGGTTTGAATATTTTATCCAACATCTTTTTGTTCCATCCTGAATAATGAAAGAGATTATATGAACATTCGATTATTTTGTAGAATATCATTTATAAATTGAATATTTTTGTAAGTGGATTAAAAAATATTATATTGGAACTGAGTTAACAAAAAACATATTTATAATTTAAATGATAAATGAAATTTTATGAATCATTCTACTATTGGCAATTATGATATTGAGAAGATTTTTTTTTACCTGCAGAACTCAATTTTAAAACTATGGATATTTCTTTTGTTTCAAATGGAATCTCTTCTGAGATATTGGATGATTTTGTTGCATAAAATACTTTAACTCTATATGTGTCTCCCAAAAATCCATATCCCTCTCCTATTCTTGAGGATGAAATAGATATTATTTTCATTCCTTTGATATCATGTAATTCGCGAAATTCTTTGCTTGATTTCAAGATTTTATGGAGTCTTTTAGGTATGAAAATTTGAAAATAAGTTTGGATTTTTTTTTTTATAAGAATTTTTAATTTTCCTCAATGTTTCTCACATTAGAGATTTTTTTAAAACTACAATTATAAATTACCTTTTCTTTTTTAAATCTCCTATGCATTTGATTTTATATTTCTTTGATTCTTTGTTCATTTTTTCCAATTTTGATTATTTATATTTTATATTATTTATTTTATAGAAACGTATTTGATTTTTTTTTATTTTTTTTTAAAATAAAATATTTCACTATTCAACTTTTCCATTTTCTCCAAGTTGATGAATTCGGAGTTGAATTTGCTCATTTACTTACTCCCATTTCCTTTCTTTGAATTTTGCAAGTAAGATACTTAAAAAAATGAAAAAAAAAGTGGAAAAACGATAAAATGTTGGAGAATTTTATAAGATAACCATTTTTGTACTTTATAACCAAGTTTATTTTATTTATGGCGCAAAATTAAAATCAATAAAAGAGACAATTGCAAATTACAATGATAATAATCAATGGCTTGACCTATCATTCAATGGTTTTGAGAATCCATGGAAATATAAAAATATCATTTTTATAATATACAATTGAATAATTCATATATATTGAAATTAAGGTGTAAATATTAAATATTGATATGTGAATAAACGTATAATATACAAATGAGAATTTAATGTTAAACAAATGCCAAATTTTTTCATAATCAAATTCTATATAGATTTTTTTATTCTTTCATAGAATATGTGATCTCATGAACCTCTTTATAATGCTTTCCTCGAAGTATAAAAAAATAAAATTAAAAAAAAATTGAATTTTTTAACAAATAAATAACAGATTTAGATACAGATGTCAGAACAACTAACTGAAGAACAAATATCTGAATTCAAAGAAGCATTTTCATTATTCGACAAAAATGGTGACGGAAACATCACCTCCCAAGAATTGGGAACAGTTATGCGTTCCCTTGGACAAAATCCAACAGAGGCAGAATTATCTGAAATAATCAAATCTCTTGATTCTGATACTATTGGTTTTGATGAATTTTTGAAAGTAAAAAATAGTTTTTGAAATTAGTTTAAAAGAATGAATATTTGAATGGTTATACTATATATTTGCTATCATATCAAAATTTTATAAAGTGACATAAAGAAATTATTATATTTATTTTCAAAATATAAATTATAAATGAATTACAATAAAAGGATTATTCAGCATTTCAAAATCAATATTCAAATATGAAATTATTATATGAAATTAATTTCAGTATCAAATATTATAATTTTATTTTAGTGAAGAACCCTTTTACTATAAATCAATTCAAATTCATTATAGTTAAATTCACCTATATACTTCTATAATTTGCTTTTGTGTTTCTCGAAATTTTGATATTAATTTTTCCTCCTCTTTAAAAAAAAATTAACAGATTATGGTTGTAAAAATGAAAGATCAAGAAAGTGAAGAAGAAATTAAAGAAGCATTCAAAGTATTTGATAAAGGTAAAAATAAAAATATTAAAAATTATTTTTCAGTTAAAAATTAATTATTTGATTCAATAAAGATGGATCAGGAACGATCTCTGCTGCAGAATTAAGACATGTATTGACCAATCTCGGAGAAAAATTGACAGATAATGAAGTCGAAGATTTGATTAGAGAAGCAGACGTAGATGGAGATGGTCAAATTGATTATAATGAATTTGTCAAATTGATGCTTTCAAAATAAACTTGAAATATGATACAAATAAACATTTTTTTTTTTGAATATAATTAATTTTAAAATTTTAAGATGCATTTAAAAAATAATATTCTTTTATTTAATGACCTCAATTAACTTTTATTTAAAGTTTAAAAAGTAAAAATAATTCTCATTAAGAGGAAATAAAAATTAAAAATTCCTCTTACAGATATAAAATTTTAATTAATTTGTAAAATGATGAAAGGAACACTCGACAACAAAACAACACCCTCCTGAACACAAAAATCATAAAAGAAGGGGAACAAAGAAGGGAAATACTTGTCGAAATAATCCCAAATAGCCTGATTCTGACCAAGTTTGAACAAACCAGCCAAACCATGCTCAGAAATGTTCCTCACAGTAGTTAAATAACAAGAAAAAGAATTATAAAGAGTTTTTTTGATTTGGGAAGTTGGATTCTCCAATTTTTTTTTGAGTGGAGGTGAAAGAAGATCTACCCAGTTCACATTCAGTTTTTTTTTGTATTCGGAATTGACTTTGTGCTTGTATTTCTCGTTGTTGGAGAAAAACTTTCTTTGGGAGACGTAGAACTCTAGTTTTTCTTCGCTGGACCAGAAGATCGGGTGGTGTTGGACGTCTTTAGAAAGGGTTATTAAGTTATTGACTTTATTTTCCAAAGTTGATGAAATGAAGGGTCTTTTAAATGAAAATAATTAAAGTTAATTAAAAAATATTCTAATAATTAAAAAAAATTTAAAAAATAATAAAAAAAATAAAAAACCTTAATTTAGGATCGAATTGTATCATTGATTCAATTAAATGAATGAACAGTGGTTTTTCGTACTCACCTATTCCCTTTATACAATTTTCGAGCAAAAGATCTCTCGAAATTTTGTTTTGTTGGATGTTGTACAATCTTTCATTTTGAAGAATTTCTCCAAAAGGGTGTTTCTCTGTCAAAGCAAAATAAAAAACGCATCCTAAGAATAAAAAATTAAAATAATTAAAATAAAAGGAAAAAATAAAAAATAAAAAGAATAAAAAAAATATAAAAATAAAAATATAAAATAAAAAATAAAAAATAAAAAATAAAAAAAATTAAAATAAATTATGAAATAAATTATGAAATAAAATATTAAAATATAAAAATAAATAAAAAATGTTTTTAAAAAATATAAAATAATAAAAATATTAAAATATAAAATAATATTAAAAAAATAAAAATAAAATATTTAAAAAATATAAAATATTGAATAATCACCTAATGAAAAAATATCGATGGAGGTGCTTAGGCATGTCTTCCAATTCTGTTCTATCACTTCATTTGGCCACCATCCTTGTTCAGAAGGGCGGACATGGTGTTCTTCAAAGGAATATATTCCCCTTCCATCTAGTTTGTGGACAGTGGCCATGTCAGACAATTTCCAAATTCCATCTCTTGACAATAAAATATTTCCTTTCATTTGAAATAAAAAAAAGGTAAAAAATAAAAAATAAAAATATAAATAAAAATAATAAAATAAAATAAAAATATTAAAAAATAAAAATAAAAATAATTTGTTAATTATAATTTATAATTTATAAAAAAAATAAGAATATTAAAAATAAGAAATTTATTACCTGGATGTATATCACAATGAACAAAACTGTTTTTGTGAAGAAAAGATACAGCTTCCACCATTTCATACATGAACCTAAAAACAGTTTTTTTTTTCAAAATAAAATTAAAAATTCTTTCTTTTTTCAAATTATTTTTTTTTTTTAAATTTTTTTTTTAAATTTTTTTTAATTTTTTTTTAAATTTTTTTTAATTTTTTTTTAAATTTTTTTTAATTTTTTTTTAAATTTTTTTTTTTAAATTTTTTTTAAAACCTTTTGAATGTACCAGATTCCTTTCTCCACAAAAAATTGCTAGATTCTTGAATCCAATCAAATTCATTAACAAACTCGGACAGATTAAACTCACATTTCTCAAAAGCGAAATAAAAACTGATCTCATCCTTCTCATAACCGTAATAATTGATGAGAAATCTTTGAGGCTGATTTAATCGGTAGATTTCAGTGAGATTCACCAATTCTTTTTCAATCTCTTTTTTATCACATGATATTACTTTTATTGCACATGATGCCAACATTTTACTTTCGTTGAGATATCCCTTGTAGATCATCGAGGATTTATGTTCCGATATTTTCTCGCATAAAATTATTTTTCCCACCTTTTTTATATTCGTTCCCAGATCCTCCAATTTCAATGTATTGTCTATCATCTTGGGATAATTGATCATTTTTTCAGCGAATGGAAATTTCTTCTTCGATTTCATTTCGCCTTTGATTATATTCTCTTCTCCAATCTTCATCTCCTGCTGTATATAATCTCCTATTTTGATATCTCTCCTGTATATACGCTTCAATTTTTCTATAAACTCATTTTTATCCTTTTCTGTGCAGATTAATTGTATCTTCTTCCCCTCATTTGCTTCTTGGCTTGATGGGATGATCAATTGGCAATTTGGAAAGATCTCCTTCAGATTATTTTGATAGATTTGGTCGATATTTCTGTGTTGGATCAATTGTATGTCCAATTCATATATTTTGATGGGATATCTTTCCTCATTCTCTTCAATAAATTCTTTCCAAATAAAATATTTACAAAATATATTTCATATTTACCCTTCATTTTTTTATTTTTATAATCAAATCTTTTTGAAGCATTTGGATGTTCGATAATTTTTCAATATAATAAAAGACAAAAATATCCACATTGATTTTCTAGGATTCATTTTCAAAATCTTTGTTTGAAACACTTTTAATATACTCCATTTTCGTTCTATCTGCAAATTATCCAAGAATAATTCATTTATTGAATCCAAATCTCATTTCATTCTGAAAAGTTAAAATCAAAAACTTTATTTTTTTTTTAATTTCATACATGCTTCATAAATTGCCAAATCATATGGAATGAAATAGA
The DNA here is from genome assembly GCA_024220525.1 of Cochliopodium minus. Taxonomy (NCBI): domain Eukaryota; phylum Discosea; order Himatismenida; family Cochliopodiidae; genus Cochliopodium; species Cochliopodium minus. Next base: position 1,397 of record JAMYWO010000527.1, on the reverse strand, counting down.
TTTCAATGATCAAAATTTCTTCCTCCATTATTAATCTCTTCATAACATGAACAAAAAAGAAAAAAAAAAAGAAAAATGAAAACAATTTTGCTTATTTTTATTTTATTGCTTTCATATTCATTGGCAGTACAACCTGGAGTAAAAACTACCCTCACTCAAGATGCTTTAAATTATGCAACACAAAGTAAAATGATAAAATAATAAGTCCTAAAATGTTAAATTTTATTTTTACAATCAAAATTTTTTTTAAAAGTTGGATTGGAATTCGTGAAACAAGATTTGGCAACAATTGATATTCCTGATGGTATAAAATAAAATATAATCAAAATTTTTATTTTTTGACTGTAAATTTTTATTTTTACTGATTATAAATACTTCAAATGAAAATAATATAGTATCTGGAAAGACCAATATAGATGTAGGAGAAGTGAAATATGATATAACAAAAATAGTATTGGATGATTTGCAACTCCCAACATTTGCATTGAATTCATTGCCAAATACAGGATTAGAATTGGTTTTGACCAATGTGGGTAAAAAAAAATCATATTTTTTTTTTTTTTTTTTGTCAAATTGACAACAATAAATTATTTTTTTATATGAATTATATAGCAATGCATGTTGGATTCGATTGGCATTATAGTGTGTGGTTCGCATCTGATTCAGGATCTGGGGTAAAGAAAATTAATTTGAATTTTTTTATTTTTTTTTTTGTTTCAAATTATTTTTACTTTTATTTTTATTTATTTTTTGAACAATTTTTGAATGATTTTTATTTTATTTTTAAATAGGATGTCCAAATCTCAGGTACTGACATTACTGTGAGCATTTCCATTACCAACGTGAACGGATACGCACACCTCAACACCGAAAGTGTCAACATCAACATCAACAACTTTAACATGTAATTTCTTTTTAAAATAAATGAATACTTAATCACAAAAATTTTTTAAAAAATTTATAGTGATTTACACGGTGGTGCTTCATGGTTTTATGACTTATTTCTTGGGTAATTTTTTCTATCAATTTTAATTTATTATTCATTTCGTTTTATGATTTTACTATTTATTTTTTTGATTTTTTTTTTATTAATTCTCATTTTATTTCATTATTTTTTAATTTATTTTATCGAAAGATTGTTCAAGGGAGACATCAAAAACTCCATCCAAAGTGCAGTAAAATCCAACTTGGCTAGCTCCATCAACGAAAACGCCAACAAAGCAATTTCCTCCCTTCCAATCAAGCAAAACATTGGTAAAAATCAATTTATTTTATTTTTTATTTTAAATACATTTAACTTTTTTGTTGCATATTTTTTTGTTTTATTTTTTATTTTTTATTTTTTATTTTTTATTTTTTATTTTTTATTTTTTGTTTTTTATTTTTTATTTTTTATT